>JARFNZ010191651.1:0-15716 GCA_031763405.1 Balanus nubilus
CCGCCCCCGCCCCCGCCAGGCGCCGGAGCCGCCGACAGACGGGACGTCAGGTGCTCAAACAGCTTCCCTGGAACAGAGAAAACCACTGTCAGATGTGGAGCTACCGATGGGACCATAATGTATCATGGTTGATGACACTAGCGGATCTAGGGGAGGGTAGGGGCACTGGCGGATCCGCGGGAGGGGCATAGGGGCAAATGCCCTCCACAAACCGCATGAAGTCTGTGCAAATTCATACATTTGTAATGTGGAAGGAAATCTAAGCAACTTTTGCTAAGGAAAGGTCTTTAATACATGCATGAACAATGCATAAGGAAGCGAAATCCGATAAGTTTTCTGAATTTTCTTGAACTTTACTGGGGTGTTGCTCCCAACAACCCGTTGAAAAATGTCGTTCTGGATGCGCCGATGGGGTGGCGGTGGTGAGCGACAGGAGCTAAAGCCCCACAAATCGCCTTAAATGGGCACAAATTGACACAAGGAAACATAAACAACTTTTACCAAGAGAAGTTGCAATACATACCATCGCATATACAATTACATACCGTCAAGCAATACATAAGCAAGCGAAATCCGATCACTCCCCTGATTTTTGTGAATTTTTTTTGGACGTGCTTCCCCAAACCATCAGAAACTGCCGTTCTGGATCGGCCAGTGGTTGATGAGAACACTACGGCTTCAACCCAATGCAATAGTGGTGGTAACATGGCTCGGCCATACCTCCACCGCCGCCCTCCGACCACTGACAACGCTGCGTAACGTTGTTGACGTGCCACAGGCCGACTCTGGGACATACCAGCCAGCGCCGTGACGATTTCTCAGCGCTGCGGCCTATCGATACCAGTCTGCACCGTGTCGGTGACGGCCTGGTCTGGTCTGGTCTGGCCTGGCCTGGCGACCGGAGGCACGACCGGGCGCCGGCACAGACCAGTTTTTGTCGAATTATGCCGTTTTTACCACATTCCGCGCGCCCGAGCTCGGTTCTCACGCAGCACTCCGACGCCGGTCGATCGAAACTTCGGAGCCTATTCACTGCTGAGGGCCCCCGGGCACGGAGACGGACGTGTGTGCGGGTCAATGGAGGTGGCGGGAGGTGATGAAAACAGTGATATCACGGATATGGCGTGACGAGACTCGGGATGTCCCGCAGACTCACGAGACATCACCAGACTCATGAGACATGACGGAGACATCACCAGACTCACGAGACATGACGGAAACGTCACCAGAGTCACGAGACATCACCAGACTCATCAGACATCACCGAAGCATCAGACTCACGAGAAATCACTCGAGATGAGGCGCTGGAGGCGGACACTAACCCTCAAACTCATCCTGTGCCTCGCTGACCTCTGTTTCGGGAGTGAAAACTTCGTGTTGCCGGTGTTTGTGTTAGACCACAGGCTCCGACTCCAGTCCGGGCTAACCCGGCTCGGGTCGTGACCCCGCGTGACACGGAGCCGGCGACGCGGCGCGTGATGACGCCCTAATGGCGTCACCGCGCGGAGACACAGCGGAGACACAGAGAGGCCTCCGCCGGCGGCACCGGCCGGCGACACTCGGCTCCGCATCCACAAAGGAGACAATGACCACAAATTATTGGGCTATGCTTATTAGCCGTCATCATTATTTACCGGCTGCTTATGCAGCGAATACAGCGGTCTGGCGCCGAAGCACCGCTAGTCCATGACGCCCCCGAGATAAGCACGAATCAGAACAAAGTGGCGTCATAAATCGACGGAGCCGGCGCGAAAATGCCGCTCTCGCCTGTAAGTTATAAGGTAACGGTGCCCAAGCTACGTGCAAAACCGGTGCAAACGAGCGGCGACAAAGCGTTTCGGTTCTAATCCGGCAAACAAATTCAGCTGGCTTCCAGATGTAATCACCGCGTATGCAAAGTCCGTCCGAAGCTGGTCGGCCGCCGCCGTAGCCGGCCGGATGCTGGAACGAGCCGCCGAAATGACGCCGTTTGGCCGGAGCATGAGAGGAGACCACGGACCAGTTCTGATGGCCGATCGCCACCAGGGTGGCCGGCGGGCGAGCGGGTGGGCCATTTCCACCGGCAAGGAGTCCCGCTCGTGCAGGCGAGACCCAGCCGGACGTGACCCGCCCAGCCGCTAATAACCTCCTGCATGACCCTCGCATCCCGACAGAGGAATGTGCACAAAATTTGCATCCGAAGCGCCGCGCCGCGCCGAGTCGTGAGAACTGGAGGAAAACTCCTGCTTCGGACGGCCCTAAATCACCACGCCGTGTAATCACAGAAGATTCGCCTGTTATTAGCCGAAAATTGCAATTAAGAATTGGTCGTTTATCGGCAGCGGCCGATGTCTGGTTCGCCCGCTGTCGGCGGCCGCGGTCGCCGGTCGCCGCGCTCGGCCGTGTTTTCGCGAGCTCGTTTTGCTGCTCGGCGCCGCCGTGACCGCCGCCTGACCCCGGCGGCGCGCGGACCACCAGAACAGCCGGCCGCTTTTCACGGCGACGTTCTCACGCGCGCGACTCCTGTGACATTTAAATGGCGCGGCTCCCACGGCGCCGCCGCCGGCGCGACCTCTGACCCCCGCGCGCCCGACTTTAATTTCTCCCGACTTCTGGATCTCGAGAAAATCGTGAAAAGCGACAATTAGAGGTCTCGGGAGTCATCAGGCGCTGCCCTCGGTTCCCACGGCCGTGAGTATTAAAAATTGATCGAGGGAAAATGGCTCGCCGCGCCGCTTTTGTCTCTCTTGCCACTCGGGGGTAATGAAGGTGAGCAGGATGGAAAAACGAGCTCATTGTTTCTGAAATGAGCCGCGGATGGCGGCTGGGACGGATGGCTATCTAGATCGCCCCAGACACTCCCACTTCCCTTCCCAGCTCCCGACGGCACCGGGAACGTCCTCCCCTCCTCCCTCCTGTCTTCCGCCGCTCCCCTCTCCTCCCTCTTCCGACCACTCCCGGCTCTCTCCCGACCACTCCCGGCCCTCTCCCGGCGGGATGAGGCGCCGCAGGCTACGGCCGAGTACCGCCTGCATTATCACCGTCATCACCTGTGTCGTTATACCGCCCCAGTGGACGGCGGGTCTCCCCGCGGATCGCCAGCTCCGGCCGGCTCCTGCACAGCGCGTGGGGCCGCGCCGACCTCGCTGACCGCCCCCGTGACGTCACGGGTCGTGACACGGCGACACGGTGGCGTCGCGACCCGTCGGCAGTAACAGGCCGCACCGTAACGCCACCCGAGCCGCTGCACAGCTAGTGCACTGACCAGGGCAATTATCGTTAACTTACAGCTCTATAAAGTGTAGCGGCGGCCGCGCTAACCGGACAGGGGCCGTGGGAATGTCGAGTCACGTGACCCGAGCGGCGGCCAATTAAGGTAGCGTTTCGGCGGGCTCCTTTCCCGGGTTGGCTCTAATTTTGGCCGTGCGGGGCATAGGTCATTGGTGCGCCGCTATGCGCGGCAATTGGCGATCTCCGAGCGACGCTTTTTGCGCAGAGCCGCCTGATGAAAAGTGTATCAAAGAATGGTAATGGTGGGAGGCGACAGAGGCGCCGCGGTGAGCGCGAGGCGGCGCAGCGCTGCACGGGGTCAAATGGGGCGCGGAATTCGCCATATGTGGGAAACCTCGTGTGAGTCAGACGCGCGGATAGAAATCCTGGCGGTGCCTCGGGCGAAACTCGGGTGAGCAAGCGACGAGGCACGCCACATGTTAACACGGTGCCTCACAGCGCGACGCGGCCGGGTCAGGGAGGTCAGGTCACGGCCTGACACCAAGACGAACAGACGAAGCGAAGGAACACGCCCGACATCGGCCGTCGCAGCGGCCCGCCCGCGCAGTAATGGCAGGAAACATCGGCCGGGGGCGCGGGGACCGTACGTAATGGGTCCAAATGGCTGGTTTTCGGCGCTGCCGGCACAACTGCGGCAACGAGCACTAATCCGAGCGTTTCCTGCGCCGAGATGCGGTCCCATCCCCGACCGACCGACCGACCGACCGACCGGGCGACGGCGGCAGCGGACGGCGCGGGGTCGGAAGCGGCTCGAGCTCGGCGCCCTTGGGACGTCGTTTGCACCGTTTTACGGCGCAGCCTCCGACGGCGGCCCGAGAGCCGGGCGGAGGTTTTACGATGCTCCTCTTTGTTCGCAGTCAGACTGTGCAATCGGTCGTTCTGTTGCGGTGCCGAGAGAGGTCGGATTCATGCGCTGTTTGGGAGCGTTTAGGAAATACCTAGTCAGGGTTAATTGCGGGCGCCCCCGGGCGCGTCGTTCGGAAATAACTGAGGTTGGAGAGAAACGGGAAACTGGTGAGTGAGTAAGAAGTGACCCGCATGTTTGGAGGTTTGAGTCAGCGCAGGGAACGCTGAGGAATTCCCAGCGTCATTGAGTCGGCCGGTATCGAGGCTCCAAGTGAATCATATCGACTGCAATATGCATATATTAACAATGCATGCCGATCTGTTGGATTCTACACGGCCATCTACTTTTTATTCTTCGTAGAAGTTCGGCATTAAGTAGCAGAGTGTTGTTCTGTGAAACGAACGTGACCTGTTCGCTCAGACAGCCAACCAACAATGATTACTGAGTCTCCACTCCCTGCGCCCGCTGCCCGGCTAATCTGATACATTGCACAACAGCCGGAACTTTTACAGCTCGCCAGCCACCCGTCATGAGCAGCTTCCTCCTTCCATATACTTTCTCCAGTGGTTCATTGGTCCCTTGGCATGCCGACGCGCCCTGTTCAGACCGCCCAGCGCCGTCCATGGCGGCTGCATGGCATCTCTGTAGCGTGCAATCGCCGGCGCGAAATAAATTGAATGAACAACAATCGTGTGATGGCGCGGCGGGGTCCCGTCCCAAGACGGAGCGCATTCAGTTGGAACGAGCTCGGCAGGCGACTGCTGCGGCGGCGATAACTGCCTTCCCGGGCCCCGTTCCGACACGTTCTTCGCTCCGCTATGACATTGGAACACGACCGTCCACCTCAGAGGCTGGGCTTATTCCGACTGACAGTCCGCCTTCTCCGCCTCTCTGACTGACCGTTCACCCATCCGCCTGAGACCTTTTGCCCATCTGTAAGCCTTTTGGCCGGCTGCCTACTGCCCTCAGACGGCGGCAGGGGTCGGCGAGTGTCGGGGTGTTCCCTCAGACGGCGGCAGGGGTCGGCTGAGTGTCGGGGTGTTCTCTCAGACGGCGGCAGGGGTCGGCTGCCGCCCGGCGACAGTCCTGCAGCGCCGCCGCCGCTGCTGCTGCTGCTTCTGAGCTGCCTGGCTGTCGTGGCACGGCATTCAGGACTGGGATTAGCGCCTCCACCGCCGCGTAAAATATCTGGTTGCAGGTGAAATGCCGGGTCCCGCGCGGCGGCCGCGGCGGAATTTATGCCCACCGCCGCCTGTGCATACTAATGTACCGATCGTGCACGCTGATTGTCAAGAAAACATGTAAAACCGGACTGCGGCGGTATTTAGGAGAGGCGACCCCTTCTGGTGTACGTGCCAGATTAAGTCCAGATCGGTGGTAAAAGTCGGCGTCGAGTCGGATTTATCTGCCGGGGACCTGGCGGCTCAGAGGTCTGACTTCATGAGACGACAGCGGTGAGCGGGGGCGGGGGCGGCCATATTGGTGTGACTGTCCGACACATTTATCCCCTCTGCCCCTCCCCCCCACCCCGCCCATCCCGACAGCCCCGGCCAATGCCAGCCGATAGGTGTCGCCGCTGCGCTGGGGGCGGGGCAATTCATTAGTTTGCTTAGCGAGCCTTGATGGGAACGGACGTTGTGTGGAGGCGGAATAAATTTGGTCGGTATGGGCCGTAAAAGTCATAATTTTCGGCACTGATGTGCGATGTTGAAGGGGTTAAACAAACGCAGCCAGACGGCCGATTGAGTCGTCTGTTTTCCTCATCAAAGCACGACAGCTTGAACAGCAGGTGCAGGCAGTTTACGTTAGCTTTATGAGCTTTTCGTGAAATGGTCTGTTTCACAATCATCAAGAGTGTCCACTGAATGGCTCATTTATTCTCAGAGTCGTCTATCGTGAAGATGCATTGTGAATTTTTACTGTTCTGTGGAAAGTGATGTTTTCATTATAAATTAATTTGGCAGAATACAAAGACAGAAATTAATGTGTGCAAATGGGGAGCTCGCTCCGGACTGCGGCGCTATTAGATTAGCTTTAGATCTAATAAATACAACAGTTCTCGCTCCTAACTCTCATGCAGTATTATTCTTACGAAACGGGGCAAATATTTGTCTAGCTCTTGCCCACGAGAGGTTCCGCATCTCTCAAGGACCCGGTTTATCCTCCGGAATATCTAGACGCCCCGGTTGCCGCTCCTTCCCCCGTCCCGTCCAAAACCGCATGTCATACAGCGATCCGTCAAACACCTTGCGCGCACCCGACCGCGGTCTGTTTTCGACGCTCCCCGGCGAACTCGGCGCACAATCGACGAACGCGGCGACACAGCCACACAAAGTGGCGCGCTGTCGACCGCCGACGGACGCACAAAGCTGTCGGCTCGAGCTGCGAACGGGTCCTTCATCGGCTCGACGACAAAAACGAAAGGAGACCACTTCGAACCAGATTTATCATCGCACAAAAAGACGCCGTGTTGGAAACCGGCGCGATCGCAGCGGGCGAGGAAAACACGCGGGCCGCGGCCCCTCCTCGGCTCTTCCCACCGCGACGTGGCGTCATTACGGCGATCTGGCGTGTGATGCCGCGGTCACTGATGACGCTCGACCTTCAGCAAATCTGAAATTAGCCTTCACCGCGGAATCCGATTTTTCTTTCTGGTAATTTGTAGACGAAATAAACGATTGTAGCGGCCCGGCGCCGCGGCGGTCGATACGTTGCCCTCGTTAGTCGGACCACCAATTTAGGTAAACTGTGGCGACTCCGGGGAGTGGACAAAGAACGGCCGAGACGGCGCTTCGACTCGCTGTTTGCCGAGGGCGCGTGCCTGAAGGGAAAACTGCGCCCAATTTGGCGGACAAACAGCCGGCTGGAAAACCTCAGCAATCACGGAGACAGCGAGCTGATGCTGAGTGACAAACGGGCACGTGGGAGGACGAATAGCATGTCCCATGTCAGATTTGAAGGCATTGGCGACGGGATGCCTACTGTTGTGGATAGCATCATAAACCCGAATCACGATCCTGCATTTCAGCATTTGAAAGTTGAAAAGCTGCAATGCAAAGCGGGAGCAGCACGGTCATTTTTGCCGAGAATAAGTAATATGGACGTCACCGTTTTGATGAAAACCACCACCGCAGTTGTTTTACATAGCATGAATGTTTTCATGACGCAGGTAAGACATTGGACTGGATCCTGTTCTATGCCCTTCAAACTCGCTGGTAAAGGGCAGAGGGGAACCAGACTGATACCGGCGGTCAACGGTCAACCATTGTCATCCCCATGCAACACACCGCGTCGGTCACGACCCCACCGGCTGCTCTTCCTTCGATACTCTGCCTACCCCTGCCTCTTAATCTCCCTGTGTTCGTATCCTATCCCCCGAAACTAGTCAGATCTTACAGCTGATGCCGTGTTTTGACAGCTTGGCACCCTTGACCTGAGCAAGATGCATTCGCGGACACACAGCGAGGCGCGGCTGCTTGCGCACGAGACGCGCGCGCGCGTGTATAATCACGACACCATCAGTGTAATGCGCGTGTGCGCCTGTAACTCGCGCGGACGTCTCCAGTGCGGCGGCCGCCGCTGAATACACAACAGATCGCGCCAGACTATCGCGATCTGCCATCCATACCGGGATAATCCCCTCTCTCTCGGCGCTCGGGTCCGTCTCGCCGTCTCCGGCCCGGCGCCGGTCTCCTCTCGGGAACAAAGACGGCCAGCGAGCGACCCGAACGCAGGCAATTCGTCTGCCGGTGACTTGCGGATCCGGCGCCGCGTGCACCACCATTAGGGTCCATTATGTGATCTGGACAGCGGCGATGTCCGTCCCGTGTGGCCCGTCCCAAATGTCGCTCACTCGGCCGGCCGAGGTGCACTCGAGAAAACGCCGTCCGCGTACAAGAGCGCACCGCTGTGCGTCGCCGTGGGCTTTGTAGAGGGTGAGAACTGAGAAGAGGTGAATCGCGCGAGTATGTAGAGTGTGAGACAGCGCAGCTCCGGCAGCAGTGAGCGTATTTACATGAGAGAGCCCGTGTATGTTCATTGTCTCTGGATTGGGGTCTGGAATGTGACACGGCGCCTGGCTTCTGCAGCAATTGCGCCAATGGCGATCGGTCAGAGGTTATCTCTTTTCTGATGTCATCGCCGGCGAGCTCCAGCGCTCCAAAATGGCGTCCGCCCGTCGCGGTTGGTGTCGCCTGGTCGAAACATTCCCGAGAGAGAGCTTTAGATGAGGCGGGCCCCTCCCCAATCGGCGCGCTGACGTGGCCCCGCGAATGTGGCGCGATTCTGGAGAGGGAGACGGTGCAGCAGCGTGCTCGGCGCGGAGAGGCTGACGGTGGGATTTACCCTGAATCAGAGCCATTCCCGGTACCGGGGAAGCACGTTCCCCCATTCTGCCGCCTTCCCGTCACACCGCTGCACGCCGCAAAAGCCGAATGGATGTCCCGGACTTTGCGCTGAGCCCGAGCTGCCGACGGTTGCGGCTATGTTGCGGTTTGTTGCACGGATATTGCACCAACATTGCACGGGCGCGGGCGGCAGGTGGCTCCACCTCTCCAGCCCTCTGGCCCCAGAGGGCCCACGCCTAATTCTGGAATCGCGCCGCGTCGCCATAACCATTACCGAATAGCCGGCGCCGCCTCTCGTGGCGCTGCAGAGCTTTGTTCTCGCAGCCGTAACTATTCTGCAAATACCCCGAATGTTTTGTCTTCATAGGGGCAATAAACCCCGCAAGAATGTTGCCAGATGGTGAGAAAAGTCCGTAATGGACCTGTCGAACGTGCAGGCGCGGCGATGGCGCCTCCGCGAGGACGACTGCAGCATTGCAACGGTGCACCGGGGCACCACATCGGCGCGTCATGCCGCGGCCATCACGGATGATCCGCCTGAGAGGGACCGCCTCTGTCCAGAGACGGCCCTGTATAACCGGTGCAATCCCGCGCGAATCTACGCCCCGGGAGGCTGCGCGGCCGGCCGTCGAGACGGCCTCATGCTGCGAGCCGCTGCTCGAGTGCTCCTCGAGCACCGCCCGAGCGCTGCTCGCGGCGGGCGGCCCGAGACGGCCGAATAACTCGCCGAGAACGCCGCGCCTCGCCAAAACCGGCGCGCACGGATTACGGGCGTAAATTTATCGCGGGCCGCGGCCGGCGGAGATTTACACGGCTATCTTCAAAATCGTCGGCGGCGCGGCGGGGCGTCGATTCGGCGATATTCGCTGCAACACGGAGCGCCTTCATTATTTATGGTCATTAGTCTGACGTTGGACTCTTCTCTCGTTCTCCATCTCGGCGGCTCTTTCTCCCCCGCTCTCCGACCTGTTGCCGTCCGCCGGACGAGAGAACGAGATCAACAGGTACGGTCGTCTCGGTTCAATTTTGTTTTTCGTCGCGGCGTCTCTCGACCGTATTCAATAGTTTGGAAATACCGACAAGATCAACGACACGCGCGCAAAAAGCCGATCCTGGCGCGGCGCTGGCAAAAACACCCGCAAAAACGCCCCCACTGAAATGTCGGGGAAGAGAAGAATTGCTTCGAATCCAATCGCAGATAAAGGATATTATTACCCCGATTGTAGGACACCGGGCGGCTGGACTGCCCGCGGACGGCGCGCGGACGACGGCGGGCATTCGATGAGGGGGAGTGGTCGAGAAGAGTTAACCTCATGGGAAGCGGTGATCGGCAAGTCACCGAGTAAATATTGAACAGGAGGCGTGTGAGGCCGTCGGCAGTTCACACCCCGTGGTTCAGCGCCTGGCTGCGGAGCGGAGTCTGATCTCCGCGTACAGCGCTGGGAGGTCCGGCGGCCCGGCCGGGGTGTCCGATTAACGAGTCCGAGAATGATATCAAACTTGGGGTCATTTCATGCATATTAAGTCGCGAACAGCAGAAAAACGGCAATAAAACAGTCAGGGGAGTGTATAAATGCAGCAAAACTTGCCAACGCAACGTCTACCCGATGTTGGGAGCGCGGGGCGATGTGGAGGAAGGGACGGGGGAGGGGAGGGGAGGGTAGGGGAGGGGAGGAGGCAGTGACCCTTGCGTGGGGACGCCGAAGAAGGACGCGGCAGGAGCAGTTCGCCAACACCGGCAAGGGGGGCCAGGTTAGCGGCGACCACACGGGCGCCGGTTTTTGCAGCAGCGTGTCCAGAGACGGAGAGGGCATCGGGTGCACACGGAGAGATGCTTCGAGTGGAGTGCGATGGATGAACGGGCGAACGGCTTAATGAGACTCAAACGGTGTCGTAAACCTAAGTGAAACATGACCTCCAATGACGATGAAGAGAAACCGAATAGTTGTTCCGCTTGGATGCACCAGTTATTTAGTTACATTTATCCAAGCCTAATAAAGATGTTCAAATTTATGCAATGTCCGCTTCGACACTTATATTCACGATTTACCGAGCGACCACTGATGTTTCTTGATAGCAAACATTTCCTCATCCCCAGCGGACCCATCGCAAAGGGTCATGACGAACAGTGAACACCCATCGCTACAAGTACGGCATTCCGCAGACAAGCGCGACTCCGCGGTCACGAGTGACCCACTGGCGAGGTGCTGGGGCATTTCTCATCCATTGTTTCTCGGTTCGCAGAGAGCAGCAGAGATTGCACCACTAATAGGCTCAGTTTTTAGCGGCGCCGCTTCCAGAGCTGACCGTGTATAATGACGACCCACCACTCTACCCTCTGCCGGGCGGGTCACGGACGGAACATGCTCCAATTCGGGCCGATTTACGACGAGCGGGACCGCTTCTTCTCAGGAGAGTGTCGAGCAAATCATGAGGTGCCCATTCTAATCAAGAACGCCGCTAATACCAGACCGGCGAGTCAGAAAACGGGTTCGACTGCGGCGACAACAACGTGGAACTCGTTCCGAAATAGTGGGTACTAATTCGCCTTGAACTACTTTGGTCGGCAAAAGCGAGCGGGCAAGTAGCATTATCTGGATCTACCTTCGGTCTGGGCCAAAAGAAAGGGTCGAGCTCGATGAGTGGTCGCAAATCGTGTATGGATGCTGGGGATTCAGGCAGAGCTTAGCTTAGGACAGTTGATGGGTGAACAATTCTGTTTCCCCTTTCTTCTGCTCGCAAGGGGTCTGAACTCCGGAGCAGACTTGTGAATGTATCTAATTGAATCATTATTTTAAACTGAATCAATCTTGTTTCACGTGATTCGTTCATGAATCGATTCACTTCCTCGCAATGTTTTTCATGAATCATTGATTGAATCATTCATACAAAGAAAAATGGGTGATTGAATGTACAGTGAAACATTATTTTTTGGGGGACAGCAGAAACTATACAAAAGATAGCCCACCTTCATAATGGGTACTGGAACTGATTCAACACATGTCAAGATCACTTTCAGCACCTTCATTTGGTCTGTAATCACACTCGTTCCGAATGTATGCATTGTTTTTTACACGTACGCATTTATAATTATTGTGATTGAATCATTCATGTAAGTCCGTGAATCACTGTGAATCGCTCACCAGTGGTAATGTTAAGCAATTGAATCATGATTGAACCATATTTGGCGGTGAAACGTGATTAAATCATTCATGAAAATTTTGGATCTTTAACAAGTCTGCCCTGGAGTCTGGAACCTACCTTTTGTCTACCAAGACCGTATTGAAGAGGGAGGCGAATGATGACCGCAATGTCGAGGCTATATGATGAAGTGCGCTGAAGCGGGGTGTACTGGGCACATCTCGGCAATCTATCTAACCTCACCGACGCAATAAACCACACCGGGCTTGCACAAAGAGCTACAGGTCATCGCCCCACCTCATCCTGTGGAGTTCCGTAAGACGGGGAAGCACAGACATACTTCAAGTTTGTGAAGGAGGCTTAATCGAGGAACAAAAGTCTCGGGCAATGCAAGCTAACAAAGACAAACTCGACTGTCGTCAACCCCCGTCCGAAGAAGCCGAATCGAGGTGACAGCGGCGGCGCCACTCAACAGCCCGCAGCGGCGCCTGAAGTAACTCTGAACACGCTTTCCGCAATTACCGGCAATTACATTCCGGTCAGCATGCAGCCAGAGAGAACACGTCGTGCGCACTAAGAGAGCCAGGAGCTCTGCACGAGCGGCGTGGGTCGATTTGCATTCACTAATGGCGCGCCTGGTCGGTCGGTGTCGCCGGCCGCCCGGCGGCGGCTCGGGTCACTCCGGGGTCACGGGGCCGCGGCCGGCGCGCTGCCGCCACCTCGTTCCGTCCGCCCGAACGGCCTGCAAATTGCACATGTTTGCCGGTAACGGCCCGCTCCTTTTATGGCGCTGCAGTATGAGAGGCGCCGGTCGTCGCCGGCCGCGGCGGCATTAGCATGTGAAAAGCCTGCAATGACTCGCGGTGATCTGATACGGTCGCCCGATGGGAAATCGCCCTAACCAACATGGACGCCGTGATTTCGCATTCACCTCGGACTCCAAGTGGATCATCGGCGGCTTTTTCCGGCGCTTCTTTTGCAACGTGCGCTCGAGAGCTCCCACGGAGGCGACGAGGTCACGGAGCTCTCGAGGCGAGGTGACGAAACAATACCGCGCCTCGAGAGGAAACCGGAGAAAAACAGACCTGGGTTCCGGCACCGGCACGCCCTGCTATCCAAAGTCAACAGATCGTCACCGAACGATGTGTTCACAACGATCTCTCGAACAATGGGTGGCCTAATCGACTCGTCAAAAAATCGGTACGTCGCCCGCTGTAATTTGGTCGACAAGAAAAGCACGCCGAACGCCTATTATCTTGACGCAAGCTCGCAGGGCCCTATTAAGGTAATTATCTCAATTACCTCGGATCGGAAACTCGACATGTGATCGCTTTCCGACACTCGGCCGGCCTACACAAGTGCAACTTTTTCTGCGAATGGAAATCAATCGGGCCGCGCGCGCTCGCGAGCCGACGACTGGCGCGCGTCGAATCAGGCCGGCCGACTCGTGACGCCTTGTAATGACCATCCCGGGCCGAGCCAATTGACCCGAACTGTGGCCGGCACCGGCGCGCGCCGCCGCCGCCAAAACAGCGCACGACGGCTTTTTGTGGCTTGCCGCGCATGGAACTGGAGCGACTATGCCGAGCCCGAACAGGGCGAGAGCTCGGATCGGTACGATGGGTACACGCAACCAGCGCGTTGATGGCGTTTCGATTGCGAAGTGATCGCCAGTGGGGTTCAATCACACACGAATGGGCTGCACGCTGATTGAAAATGAAATGAGATTATAACGGCACGATTGACATGAGAGCTATCGAACATCATGTGGTGATGAAATGCTGAAACAATAGTCGAGTGAACGAATCGAGTCCGATCCTTATTGGTACTAGTTAGTAGATAGAAGAAGAAAAACTAAGAGAGTACCACAAAATGACGCTGAAATACCATGCTGGCTACCTTACAACAAAAGAACAACGTAGAACTCACCTGCGGGGCTTTGATGCGCCTCGCTGGGGTCCTGTGGGAAGCCATAGATGCCGAGCAGCTCCCTCATGGTGTTCTCCGCGTAGCGCTTCATCTCGGAGGGATCGACAGCCGCCGGTGGTCGTCCAGGCAGTGCGCTGTTGATCTGAGTCGGGGTCCGCACAGTCAGGTCCATCGGAGCTGGCTCTGAGGCGCTCGGCCGCGGCGGCGCGCGCGCCTCGGTCAGGTCGAGCGCCTGCTCGTCGGGCTCGCTGAACGAGTCGCGCGTCTCACCCGCCTCGGAGGCCTCTCCAGCCGCCTCGCCGACCGTCTCGGCGTACTGGTAGACGATGGCACGCGGCTGGAAGTTCTTCCGCTTGTTGCGTCGGCCAGTGTCGGGCGCTGGTAGGTCGCCGGCGTCGCCCGACGGCGATGTGTGTGGAGACGTCGACAGCACGTGCGGCAGCGGGTGAGGCGAGGCGCGCGGCGACACCTGGTGACTGTGGTCGGCAGAGGCGGCGGCCGAGGGCCAGGGCCAGCTCTCGTCGCCGCCGCCGGCTCCCCAGTCGATGGTGTCGCTGTCCGACTCGCCCGGCCGGCGCTCCTCCTCGCGCTCGTGCTCCTCGTCCTCGTCCTCCTCCTCGGCGTCGTCCTCCTCGGCGGGAGGAGCGTCCTCTTCGGGCTCGGAGCGCTGGCCGCTGGTCATCGTGTCACCGTTCAGGGCCGTGTCTCCGCCTGAGGGCATCACACGAGGTCACAGGAGAGGCCCTCACAGGCGCCAGATATGGTCGTTACCAGCCACTGTCGACAAGGGGTTCTAGAAAGAAGGAACTACATTGATGATTTCTTCATTGTGATTAATGATACCTGCCTTGGAACATCATTGTTTTTGTGTTTTTCCATATTTTCATTGAGGAATATTTGATTTTATGCTCGTGACCGTGCTTTATGTGCTTCTTTATTGGTAGGTGTGTTTTATATTACTATTCATAATTTCCTCGTTACATGATGGTACCTGTATTTCACGCACCATGATTTAAAAAATAAAATAGATGTGCAAAATAGCGTTATGTAGGGTGGCAGGAACATAAGGTGTCGGAGCGTGCAGAAAGCTGCTGTTCCGAACATGTTCAGTTCGAGGAACATGGCCAGAAGCGTGCAGGGGGCGTGCTCGGTCGTGAAATGGGAGGGCGGGCCGGCGCCGGAGTGGGAGAGAAAAAGGGCAGGGACTGCTTCGCGAGATGGCGTGGAAGCAAACGTGAGCGGAGAGAGGCACTTTATAGGAAAATTGAATGGTGCACTCGTGAGTTTATGGCTTCTAGGTTAGGAGGCTAGGGTGCTGTTGTCTGTGTGGGCTTTTGATTAAAATATATGTATATTTATTTATAATATATAATCTTTACGAGCATATCACGCTTGCCCTTGACCCATGGAGCACCCATTCAAATCGCCTGATACCAGCACTATCCGTCGAAACGCGTCTGACAGTCTGTCAAGTATCGGGCACCCAACGGACACTGATGGATAACATATTGCATCTATCTGTCACACAGCTGAATAAGACAACATCCGACACTCTGAAAACACTCTGACACCCATCTGACATCATCCGACACTCATCTGGCACACTCAAACATCGTCTGACACCATTTGACACTCATCCGACATCATCCATGGCCATCTAATGCCAGTTGACACTTCAACACTCATCTGACGACTGATACTCGCATGACATTCATCGGACACTCCTCTGACACAGTCTGACACCGTTGCCGGGCAGTGACCCCCGTCCGCCGGCAGCTCCGTATCCATCGCCATCTTGGGCCGTCACAGCCACCATCCACGCCCTGGGTCATCATCAGTGCCGACTGATCCATCGTCTGCTCCCTGCGGTCGTCATCACCGCCCGACGGCCGTCATCACCGCCCGACGGTCGTCATCACCGCCCGACGGTCGTCATCACCGCCCGACGGCCGTCATCACCGCCAGACGGCCGTCATCACCGCCCGACGGCCGTCATCTCCGCCCGACGGCCGTCATCACCGCCAGACAGCCGTCATCACCGCCCGACGGTCGTCATCTCCGCCCGACGGCCGTCATCTCTGCCAGACGGCCGTCATCACCGCCCGACGGCCGTCATCTCCGCCCGACGGCCGTCATCACCGCCCGACGGCCGTCATCACCGCGCGGTGCCCGGCGCCGGCCGA
>JARFNZ010191762.1:0-15713 GCA_031763405.1 Balanus nubilus
ATATTATGCCCAACAGGACGCGGGTTTAAGATGTCATAGGTAGGCATGGCCAATCCATTTACCACCATTCTGGCAAAGAATATGTGTGACGCAAATCACTAACCATTATGGTATGATAGTATATCATAAACGTTAGTCATTTGCATACCGCACCTTACTGGGGTATTTCCATGATATGGCTAAAGTACCGGGTGGACTATTTTTGCCCCTTCCGATATCCGAAACTACCGGGCAGATTTAAACAAATCAAATGGCTTTGATAGCCTTAGAAAATTAATCGATAGAAAATCGATGTTGTTGTTGACCTCGGGGTCAATAATAACGCCACAGGTCATAGTGAAGTCCAAATTTTTGACCGTTCTCGGTGGTTGAGATTGACGCGCGAAATAAGTATATTAAACGTATAGGAAGCCAATAGATTGGAATGGATCGTGTCTTTAACACTTTGTACTTTTTTGTACTCTTTTGAATTTTTATATTCTTTGAAAAGAGGAATATGAATATAATTAAATCAGATATGATTAATAATAATATTTGATTCAATTCATCCAACTGGATCATGTTCTGGAGAATCAACGCCCAGAATACATACTAATACAACTTCAACCATGGATATAAGGATTTGAAAATGTCAGCAAAAATTCAACGTCAGTGAGGGTTTTATAGTTTGGTATGTATTGTGTAGTATACGAAAATTTACATAAATCTGTTGGAAAATAAATCCAGAATTAAATCTGAAAAAATTTAGTGTGCAAATTTGTGCTCATTTTCTATTCGAATTTTGAAGTCGCGTGCTGATGCAAGGCTTTTTGATCGCAAGGCTTGTAAACAAGATGAGCTTCTGCGTTAGAAGTTACTCGAAGGAAATGCAGAACTAGAAGATTTGAGCAAATATAAAAACATTGAAGATGGATGCAACAACATCAAGCGGGGGTTTAATAGGAGGATTGAATGCATGCTGTTCAAGGAGAAAACTATCCAAATGGATAATGATCCGTTATAAATTCCAAGATATCGACGACACCAATATGGATACGACTAACGACATCAACCAGCGACCTAGTATTCATCTTCATTGTTTTGTTTGTCTTTTTCGTTCAGGTTTAGGAACCCGGTGCGATCCTTTGCCCATCCTTAAACAGACTGCAGATGTGCGCAGCGCCATTGGGCAGTAGCAGCTCCCGCAGTCCTGCATCCCTAACCTATACAACCGTCCCTATCCTTACCAGTCTCCTGCAGTGGCGGCGGAAGGTAATTTAGGACAGGGGAGCAAACAAACTCGTGGCGCCCCTTACTGAGAGGCGCCCCCACAAATACGAAAAAACTCGGATGTGTTGCAGTTGTTTTCTTGAGGCGCCCCTCGCCTGACACAACGACGCAGCCAGCCCATTTCCCAGACAACCAGGGCGCCCCTCACTAGGGCGTCTTCCAGACCAGATCACCGGGGCGCCCCTGGCCAGGTCACTTCTCAGACTACCAGCGGCGCCCTTGGCCTAGGCCCCTCTCAGACCGCCAGGTGCGCCCCTGTCCAAGCCCCCTCTCAGACCACCAAGGTTGCCACTGACTAAGCCACCTCTAAGAACTCAAGGGGTGCCCCTGGCCAGGCTATCTGAAAGACCATCAGGGCGCCCCTTACTATAGCGCCTCCCAGCTCATGAGGGGCGCCTCTAGTAAGGGGCGCCCCTCTAAGATCACCAGGAGCGCCATTGACCACGTTGTCTCTCAAAATACCAGGAGCGCCCTTTACCAGATCAACGCCCACACCACTAGGGGCGCCCCTGGCCAAGTCATCTCCCAGACCACAGGGGCGGCCCATACTAGGGAGAAGGGCGCTTTCCAGACCACCAGTGGCGCCTCTGGCCATGACGCCTTTTAGACCCTTGCCAGGCCACCAAGGGGGCGCTTACCAAGCCATCTCCTAGGTCATAGGGGCGCCCCTTGCTAGCACGCCTCCCTGACCACGCGTCCTTTGCCAGGTTGCCCTCCCCCCATTAAACCTTCAGGCCGCCCCGGCCGAAACACAAGGCGCCCCTCGGCTGACTTTAGGGGGGCAACCGCCCCCCTTGCCCCCCTCCTTCCGCCGCCCCTGGCCCCGGTGCGCGTCACCATGTTATGACATGACACGAACGTCCGAATCAAGAACCATCCACCGCACATTCCCCTCTCGGAACGCTCGATGCATCCCTGGCGAGTGTAAATGTACTGTTTAACGCTGCCAGTCGCAGTCGACACTGCCCATCCCACCCGCGATCAGACGCCGTCTGGTGCCGTCTCCCCTCCCCATTCCCCACTCCGACATTCCACACCTACCGGGACCTCCGCCAACATGGTGTCGGCGCGATAGAGTCGACATAGCGCCGCGCCGACATCGTACAGGCATCGGAGGGCGGCCGCACGGGCTGCCATCGGCGATAGACGGTCCGTACTAGCGGAGGGTGGGCCGGGAGTGGGGGCCGGGAGATGTGAGGGGGTGCGGGGTGGGTGTGTGTGTGGGGGGGGGGGGGAGATGACTGGAGCAGCAGGGAGTGGTGGAGATGAGGGGTGCAACACGCTTGAGGGATACAGAGAGAAGCAATTGGAGATACGTCGGAAACCAGGGTCGGCACGAAAACTGGTGATGTGGGTTGACCGTAGACGAACTCGTGTGGTAAACGGCAGCCGGACGGCAAATAATAAAACTCATAAGTAGCTGAGTTGACATTTCGTCATGCATATACGGATCACCTGCCAGCTTCCTCTTCTCAGTTTGGCGCTGCAAAATATGAGGCCGAATCACATATTCCTGGAAATTACAGCCTAACAAATATCTAACCCTGATTCTTATCAAGAGCAATGTACACCATCTACACTAATCTATCCCGGATGTCTGGAATGTAAAGGGTGCGAATAACAGCAACCGCATTGCACATAACAAAATATTGTCGCTAGATCAATCATCTCCAAGGATAAACACATAATGAAGTGTCAAGCTACAAATCCTGTCGGAAAATCGAGTCGGAAAACGTGGTCCACCAGGACTCCAAGATTGTGTCGTGTCCACTGTTTAAAGGTATACATGCATGCCTTGTTTTAGTGTTAGCAGACGGTTGTCTTGTCTGTCCAGATTAAGACGGAGCTGAACCCCTCTATCTCCATGTTCCACTTGTAACACGCCAAACTAGGGGCCGAAAAGGTGGTGACACGTAAAAGATCTTCCACTGCTGTGTCGCACTAATAGACCGGAAGCGAAAATGTTCAGTTAGCTTGAATTCACTGCGGAGATACAAATGTGCTCCGACAGCAACAGTGTTTCTTATACGATCTTGTCACGAAATGAGAAAAACTTTGCATTGCGTGCCCGAAATCTGATCTCCGAGCAGTCCTTGGTAAAATGTAATGACACGTAAAAACTCGCGCTACCTAACACCAGCAAAGCACGTGAAATTCGTCCCAATTAACACCTTGTTCACACGAAACCAAGGCCGTATAAGCGAGGTACAACTGTTCAGTATCTTTTTATACTTTCCAGCGTCGTTGGTGTGACGCCACTGCATTTGTGGCAGCAACTCAAAAGTTAGAAAAACAGATATCTTTTTAGACGAATCACACTATTTGTGATTCATAACACGGGCTGGAGATGAAGGATTTTTCACGTCATGCGATCCCTCATCATTCAACGACACTGTTCACTTCGGTCATCATTGGCGAACAATCAAATGGAACAGGTCACCTTGAAAATGTGATTGAAAATCGGCACATATGGGTATCTTAAGCCCCCCAAAAACGACTGTGACATATGTTTGGACGAAAGGTTAATATCTGCGCAAAATAGGCAATTTTCTCTTTTCCCTTTATAGCCTTCGTGGACTCAACACAACTTCACGCCGATGGGTGACATCATACAAAGGTTGCTTATTTTGTTAAGCCATTGCACGTTACACCAATGGCTGACCTGAGACATATGTATAGATATTGCGCAGATTGAGATGTTATGCTTTCATTACAAATGCAATGAAAACACATTTCAATAATTCACATACCTGAGAATTGTTGGTTTTCTACCAGTGTTGCACCCAACGACACAACAGCTGTTTCCTGGTATCCTAATGTCACTCTCACGGAATAACTGATTTAAAAGTCGAATTAAAACATTTAAAGCATTATTTTCGAAGTTCTGACTGCCCACAGGTACCTACATCTTTTACCAAGAGCAATCACGATTGGCAGCAAGGTATAATATTGTTTTATCTGCACCTTGTTCCATTAAAAGTTTGCAGCCGAAGTACCCTCGATTTTTATCGGTAGACACAAGTTCATTTGAGGTTAGTTACTCAAGTGCTGTTATCACATTTAAAAACGCTTCGACCACAAGCTTGGAATGGAACAGACAGGTAAGTTATGAGAGAATAAGTAATGAAAGGAAGCTCATGTTACCTATGAAGCAGACTATACCGATGGTGCAAAGAACAATAATTGGGCAAAGTTTTCGGTTAACGCGTGTGCGCGATGGCGGGTGACGCCAATCTGACGTCACTCGTATGACATCATACATCCCGACGATGACTTTCGAAATCGACTCCGAAAAGTTTGAAAGAAAAAATTTAGTGGTACTGTATCAAGACTTATAACGTAACGATATAATATTTTTGTCACAGACCATTTTTTGACAAGCTCTATGAAATTACTATCTCAGTTTAGATCCCTATGAAAAGGGGTAAGCCATTAAACCTAATCCTTTGCCACCCCAAGATATTATTATGCATTGCATAGATTCATCCACTGACGTCACGTTGCTCCAGGACAGCAGGCGGACCGATCAGACGAATTTAACCTGAAGAGACGGGAGACCCAGACACGAAACTACCGCACAACAAGAATCTCGCCCCCATACCAGCATCCACTAACAAGAAATGACCAAAAGGAAAACGAGGGAATGTGGGGAGACCTAATATTGTTCTACATCAGGCTTCCGATGATTTGAAATAACCTGTGCTTTGAACACCATTTACCACCATTAACCACTATTGAGCAAATCCTGACCGATCAACTTAATTGATACCAAAACACGGAATATCGGGGATGATGCCTACCATCAACAGTATAGAAGGATTTGACGTAGTATGAAAGCTACAACATGACCAGCAGTTGAAGCTCAGTGGTCTTCCCAGTTGCGCCGACCCGGCTTCCTTCCTAGAAGCTGGCAACGTAGCGTCTTGGACAGGCATTCGTCTGTATGTATACTTGTATAATGTACATCTTATCTAACTGTCTCCAGAGCCACCCTCCTGAAGTGGGAGCACACATACCTACATCACGAATGATTCAATAATTGAGTTTAGTAGAGCTGGCAGTTGGGCACCTCTGTGTCCGTGTTCCGTCACAGGCCCAGTGCAGACTATTGGCCATTGGGTCCGTCACATCATCACAGTCGTCAGGGCTAGCTGCCCAAACACGAATAACGTGAGTCAAACGAAGTAGAAATGCCATGTAAAGGTAAAATACATACTTGTATCGTCACGGCATAAGGTTAAAGTGTGTTTTTCGTTCAAAACAAATATTTTCATCACTAAGCTGAAGTCTGACAGGAAAACATTATAATCGCACTGCTCGGCAATCCCTGGTTCGCACATTTACCTGTCAGGCCCACGGATTCACCTTCAACAGTTAACTACTAAGCGCTCCACGTGAATGGTGCGGCGTCTCAAAGCAGGTCGCGCTGGCAAAAGTGCGTTATCCGTAATGGAGAGGAGTCATAAAAACAGGGAGCACCGCTTCAATATGAGAAACTGTATAATGCATCGGTAGACCACTTATAGAAGTCAAGGTTCCCTTGTCTCCGCCCCTGGTCGTGGCTTCCGAGCGATTTGTGAATGCCGGAGTGTTGGCGAAAACAAAATTGATCTCCGGTTGCTTGTTTAAGTAGACAGTCGACGAATGTCGGAGGCAAACCCACGGTCACGACTTGACCACAAAAAGATCCGGGTAAACACTGCCGGCCATTCACACGGAGGGACGATAACTGACATTTCAGCGGAACAGCACCGTGCATTGCAGTCTGTAATGAAGATTAGAAGATTGGACAAATCGTCAGATTTGAGTTGAGTTGAGTCGTCAGCCGAGTTGAGTTAACATGAGTTGAGTCGTCATCTGCCATTTAATTCCCTTGTAATGTGTTCGATGGTTGTTTTTGCCATGGTTAATAAGAACAAGTAAAAATAAATTATCAATAACATGGCAGTAAATGTATATTTTTACATAACAAATGGCCAGGACAACGGAATATTCCGTTGTCCTGGCCATTTGTTATTTAAATATATACATTTATTGCCATGATTTTGATCATTTATTTTTACTTGTTTAATTCCCTTATGCATTCTTGTTCAGTTTTGGCTCAAGGTGTGCCTATTTAATCAAATTTATCACTCGCTTCCTATAAATGATACCAATCGCACTCGCCAGACACCACTTCACAAAGGATGGTGAAAACCTCTTCATTGGTACCAAATGTGTATGGTATTATTTCTTTATCCTGATAACGATCTGTCGATCGAATTATTGCCTGAATTAAGAAACTCGATAAATTTAAACTAGAAACGTCGCCAAAAATTGTAGTCGAGGAGGGCCGCACAGATATCCAAGATAACCAACGAATTCGTTAAGGCTACGGCGAATTTGTCGTGTTGCTGAACAGTAGCACATCCAAAGACATCAAGTTGTGGATTTCCATGCTGATTGGTGAAATACTGCGGTTGCGATACGACCTTCCAATTTTGAGAGGCGGTGATACTTACCTTGGCCTAGTGACTGTAACCTGATCTAACGGGACCCAGGTCTAAAATTTAACATGATTTGAAGTTTATGATTGGCAAATGGCTGTGTCAAAAATGGCAGCCCAAAATGCCGTCATTATTTTCGATAGGCAACACCAATCTGATCTTTTATTGTCTCCCTACCCTTGTTGCATTACTGAATTGTCTACCTAACTGGAAGTAAATATAAAAAATAACAAACTTCAATGCCATCATTGTCTGAAGTGGCTCAATGCCATTTGTTATGACCTTCAATATTTTTAAATAGTGTATTTCTCTCAGTCGGCTCAGTTAAGATTGAAGCAGCACTCTTTGCCATCCACGGGTTTATGAAACAAGTTGAGCAGCTGCTGGGCTAATTAAGTCAGGTTTGATATCATCAGGCTAATAATATATTTCGAATATTGACATAAAAAATTATTGAGCCAATTCCAGCAACTGATTTCTGAATACCACACGAAAACAACGCTAGCCAGGTGCAACATGCATGTTGCATATACTGCCATCTAGCGGGAAGCGAGAAGCATCTACTGCCGTCTAGCGGCCAAACACGAAAACATTGCTGCCACACCGCGCTTTGCTATCGATAATCATTAGATAAGTTCTTACGATTGGGATTGTTGTCCACGCAATTTGGCAAGGACGTGATTGAAATCGCTTTGTTTAACCCGCCGCCATTGACTGGGGGGGGGGGGGGCAAAAGTGCCTCCATCTCAAATAACTTATAAAAAAACGGATTGCACAAATGCCGCGAAACTTGGCATACCTTCTTGTAAATAAATTTGACATCTTGAGACAAAATGAAGCATTTTCGTCGGAAAACATTTGAGATATATTGATTTTTGTGATGTCACTACATCCCAATTCCGGTCGAAAGGTGTTAAATGTTTGAAAATTCGCCAAAAATCCAGTCGTAAATGAAAAACGTCAAAAGAGGTAAAATGAAAAAATGCCCATAAAATCGAAAATTGAAGATAATCAAAAACCCGGAATATATGTAAGAGACTATGTATTGAATATCTCCAAACGAAATTTCAAAACAATATCATAATATTTGACGGAGTAATGACTATATGTGAGGAAACTCATGAAGTCATTCCTTGCTTTCGATTTTTTGCATTTCTAGACCACTTAAAAAAGACACCACTGGATTCCTGAGCAAAATCTGATTCAGGAACATGTGTCTTTTATAAAAAAGAATGCCAATTTCAAAATTTACCCTGATTCGACCTGGCCGTGACCTGACCTTGACCTGACCTTCTTATAACCTTCACTTAATTGACTTCAGATGACAAAACAGACACCACCATCAAATTCCACGTCTAAAACGACCCGTAAAACATATGTCGCATGACCCATGTGTGGCTTTTGAATATATCGACCTTTTGTGACCTGACCTTGACCTGTACTTGGTATGGATACTATATTTACCTTCACCTAACATTTGAGAGTACTTTGGCGCAGTTTGGGCCCTAAGCTGAGCATTGTGTGACCTTCGCGGCCCGTAACGCGAAACCACCCGATTGACATTTGACCTGACCTTGACCTGACATGTGACCTCAATTGCAAAATTCCGAGTATGCTTTAGGTGCGTCTCGTTGAGAGCTTTCGGATGCCGCCTCGCGCGTCTCGCTGCGCTTATTGGTTCCGGAGATAATCTGGGAGGAGGCACTTTTTGCCCCCCCAGTCAATGATGTTCAGCTGAGACCCCAGCCAATGGCGGGTCAATAACGGCGGGTATTTATCATAGACTTACCCGAATATGTTGTATATATGATATAAAGAGGCGGCATTTAATGTAGGCACTAATGAGAAAATACTCCTGTTTCGGTTCCCACTGCAGTTACGTCGAACATTATTTAGCCGACTTAACGAAAAACGATAGGTGTCTTACATTGCCCCGGACAGAATTAGCCGATTTGCCGTTACTTTACGTGGTCAAATTGACCAGAAGTCAACGCCTTTCTGAAAAGTATGGCTTATGACCAACCTGGACAAAATTAAAAAGCTGTGGGGGCGTCCGCGGGAAATTGTCGCGATTCCTGACATCTGTCATATCCATTCGCAGTCGCCCCCACCCCCCCCCCCCCCACACCCAAAAAACAAGAAAAGAAAGAAGAAGTATGATTGGTGCAGAAAACCAAAAGGCACCAGGGCAAAAAAGACCCGGATCAATTCATAACTGCATACCTTCCTATTATCGCCGTGATCTGCGACTTAAAGTTTGAACAGTTTTCTCTCGAAACGAGTTCGTGAGGGCCACTCTTTCGAAAAATATGAAAATAAAAGAGCTCAGCTTTGACAATCCTCTCTGGCTTCGGGAACTGTCTTGTCAGCTTTGGGAACTGCTCAAAAGATCAGTAAACACGTGCTATTACGGTAGTGAGGGGACTACCGAAGCAAGGGTGAAGTAAGTCTCGGAGCTGGTTTGGCTCAGCGCCTCACCTTGAACAGGGCGATCCAGTCCCAGCCGGAGACCTCCAGAGCAGGATCCACCCGGTACTTGGCCACACAGTCAGCACCAATCAGCCACACGGAGACGGGCAGGAACTCCACACAGGCCGGCACCCGGCCGGAGAACACCTGGAACAGCACGACCACCATCAGATACAGGGAGAGAGACGAACGGGGACTAAAACACAACCGAAGGTGAAATATGAAACAACACAAACAGCTTCGGAGACAGGAAGACGAACGGATACTAAAACACAACCGAAGGTACAGTCTGAAACAACACAAGACACAAAAGACGATCATATACTCGACGTTCCAGGTCGTTCGGTAAGCATGTCATTAGAGCACCGTCGGTGGCATTATCAACGCCGATACCGGCCACTCTGCCTTGTCACTGTAGATCTCGTGTACTGGCCTTAGCTGTATTTATGCAGATTCCGTTGAAACATCGACGCACAGGCTCCCACGAGCGAGAACTGAAACACGCACTAGCGCCCTTCCGTTCGTCCCGACCACTCCCCGCCCGATTCTCCCCAGCTTCCGGGTCAGTTGTCAGGTGTCGAGGGGGGGGGGCACCTGTCACCCACCCGCTCCGCTGTCAGGTGTCGGGGGTGGAGGGGGGGGGGGGTCGGTCGGCGCAGCGTCTGTTGTTGTTGTCCCCCTCCCCCCAGCCTCGGCTAAAGCCGAGGTGTAGCCGATCGGCTCTGGAAGGAACGGTAGCCAGCGGCCAAGGCCGCCACTACGTCGTCTCGATGGAGATGTTCAGTTTGTTCTGTTTGTGCGAAGATGTTGCCCAGCGGCAGGAGAGTACAGGCAGAGGCACCGCAGGAGGATGTGGTGCGGGATGTCCGCCTCCTCTTGACAGACCCGACAGACCCGACGGAGGGCAGCTGGTCATCCCTTGTCGTTGCAACCCTGGCAGATTTCAGTGGGGCGGCGTTCGATGCGGTGTAGATATTGTTCGGACTCGCTCCAGTGTCCGACCCGCAGCTGATGATGTCGACTGCGGCTTGGCGGTCGTCGCCACGGACCGGCCCAGGGAGCCGGTCTGGGAAGATGTCCCGGTACCAGCCGTCCGTCCAGGTCCGCTGCCACGAACGGCGGGCAGCCCTGGCGACGGCGCAGGCGGCGCTCCTGACATCAATTGGCGCTTGGGACGGGTCCATGAGGGAGGCCTCTTTCGCGATAGAGTCGGCACGCTCGTTGTTCTCCAGGCCGCAGTGAGCCGGTACCCACTGTAGATGAACCACGTGGCCCGAAGCAGTCAGCGAGCCGAGCAGTCGTCAGATCTCCGCTCCGATCTCCGAGGTCTGGGCAGAAGAGCCGCTCTCGAGGGCATCAGAGCGGCCTGGGAGTCCAGACAGATGATGACGGGGTATTCCGCCCAGGACCCCGACGGCGGCGGACTGGGCGGCTTTGAGGGCGATCAGTTCAGCTCGGGTACTGGAGAAGAGGCGGCCAGCAGGGGCTCTGATTTCCTTCGACTCCCCGTCCGGGAGGAGGATGAGGGCCCCGCCGCCGCCGCTGGTCACGCCCCCGACCGCCGAGCCGTCCGACCAAACCCAGATGGCCTCTTCCTCGCTGGGCAGGGTACGCAGGTGGTCTTCGGCTGAGGCTCTTCTGGCCGTCTCTGAGGCGTTCTTTACACTCGGCATCTCGCCGGCCACACATAACACACCATCTTGTCCTCTGTGTCGCTCAGTCGACGGACCACTGACGTATGGTGGTAGGCGGCGCAACGCCGCATTGACCACGAACTTAACCTTGCCCCTGACCTCGGTAGCTGTACTGACCTTGACCCTGACCTCCGCAGCTGTACTGACCTTGACCCCGAGCTCTGCTAACTCAGGCTCTACTGACCCAAACCTTGACCCGGACCTCCGCAGCTGTACTGACCTTGACCCTGACCTCGGCAGCTGTCCTGACCTTGCCTCTGACCTCGGCAGCTGTACTGACCTTGACCCTGACCCTGACCTCGGCAGCTGTACTGACCTTGACCCTGACCTCGGCAGCTGTACTGACCCTGACCCTGACCTCGGCAGCTGTACTGACCTTGACCCTGACCTCGGCAGCTGTACTGACCTTGACCCTGAACTCTGCCGACACGGGGTAGTGATCGGAGTCGTTGCACTCGGGGTGGCTCTGGTAGCTCAGAGGCTCGACGGACAGCTGGGCACCGTCATATACGTCCGCGTTCACTTTGTACAGGATCCGGTCCGTCCAGGCCGGACGACGGCTGACCGAGAGAGAGAAAACATATTACAATAAAGAACGCTCGGTGATTCCGTGGATGCACCTGAAGAGGCCAAATCAAGATGCAGGGTTGGAAAAGACTTCAACAAAGGACCGGTGTCAGTCACCAAAACAAAACGTCGATAGCAGGTGAACAAATGCGAAATAAGTAGATCAGACAGCTCCATCACAGTGCGTTAACTGTTCTCATAACGACATTGAACATCACACAGTTTCAACTTCAAATGAACCCCAGGACCACAAACGTCCATCCCTCTTCCTCCCTTCAAGCTGCCGGGCATCTCCATAGTCCACAACTCGGTCCCCACCTGGTCGTGTACTCGCCGCGCCGGCCCGGCAACAGTTTGTAGGTGGGTTTGAACGTCAGCGTGGGCTCGCTGAGCTCGGAGAAGGCCTCGCCGGTGTGCTGGGCGCGCCGCAGCTGGTCCAGCGCCAGCAGCGGCGTCAGGTCGTGGTCGGCCGACATCTGGCGCACGGCCGCGTCGTCCGGCTGCCCGGCGGCGCCCGACTCCAGACGGAAATTCAGGTCCCCCAGCCAGATCAGGTAGCTGGGATGGGGGGGGGGGGGGCACAGCCATGGGGAGGTCAGAGTCACCGAGTGATGGTGCTGCTGAAATTGTATAGGTGCCAAGAAAGCTCCTGGGTTTGAGGGATCAGATATTACATCTATTCTAAACGTATCCCAGTCGGATATGTGCCCGATAGTTAAACAAGAAGGTAATTATCAAGGAGGTGCAGATACTACTCAGTCAACACGACGTTCAGCGAACACAGGGACCAGAGGTCGGAGGGTAACCAATGTTACGATACACGAGGACAAAGTCACACCAATGCACACCCAGCTCACAACACATAACTCCGAAATTCCCATCTTTCGCCGAAACAGCCACAAGTCAGAAATGGAAACGGCAATAGCCTGACTTCACACCACCACTTAAAAACCCAACCACTTTCTCCCCTGCCCTCCTCCCTCCCCTCCCCTCCCCCAGATCGCAGTGCCGCCTGCTGCACTTACTCATGGTAGAGCAGTTTGCGAGTGGCCGGGTCCTGGAAGTTGGCCTGGTCGAGGATGTCGCTGTAGTTCCTGATCCGGTCGGCCAGCAGGTGGTCGTGGGCGGTCAGGTGGGAGTTGACCAGGCACAGGCTGACGCCCATCATAGAGAGACGCAGCGCCACAGCACCCTTGTTACCCTGGCAACGGCAGGTAGGACGCGTTAGGGCACGAAAGATGGCGCTGGAGTCGGCCACGCAGGGGTACAAGGAGTGGGTGGACTTATCAGTGTACACTGACTACTGAGTTAGATCCAGGCATTAAATCGAAAAAGCTCACCACTGTTTCTATCAGAAACTACACAAAGAATATGACACGTTTGGGGAAACCAGGCATTGACCAAAACACATTGAAACCAGGCTGCTCGTACGAACCAGCTAACTATCCTTCTTCAACAAATAATTACGTTGACACTTGACCAGTCATAGCCAATTTACCATTTCCCTGGAGTTAAATGTGGTAGCCAATTGAGAAACATCATCCAAAGAAGTAAGAACACGTCGTACAAAGATGGAAAGCGAACGACGGCACCCCCGTGTCACCGCAGAGACCAGCGAGCGGCGTAATCTCGATGGTCCACACAGTCTGCCCTGCCTGCTCCCGGCGCCTCAACTGACCCACATGCCGCCGAGACCGAGCCTGACGATCTGCTCCTCGGTGTCGCGGACCCTGACCAGGTGCCGCCGCCGGACCAGCACCGACAGCACGATGCCCTGCAGACGGACCGTGCGCAGCTTCACATAGCCCAGCGGCGCCAGAGTCTGCCTGCCGGGCCACACGGGCCGGTTAGATAGGGGGCGTGACTAGGTCAGATGCAGCAGAGGTGCCGTCAGATGAGGAATGGCACGGTCAGGGTATGAAGTTGAATAAGACTGAGAAGTGAGAAATAAAGGGAATAAACGATGTAAGCCAACTTATAACGACCTACACTACACAGTATGCAGTCTTATTGAGTTCCAAAATACTGACTTCTCATTAACCAAATTGTGGAGAAGGAGCATAACTATGGAAGCTATGCAAAGAAGCATAACTTCCAGAAAAAATATGAGACTAATAGTCTATGAACCAAAGACCTAGTCTGCTTTTAGACCATAAGACCATGTTCTGCATCAACGCCATTGAATAGAAGGTCATTTCCAGCTGCAAGCAATTGAACAAAAATTGAAAATGAGTGACAAAAGATGACCCTAACTATGTTAGTGAGGAAATGAAATGGCATAAAACAATGTCATTGGTGTAATCTCACACACAAGACAAGCTAACTAACAAAGCTAGTGTATCACTTACTTGAAGAGAGCCGCCCATGGATCATCAAAGAGTGAGTCGTAGACCATGTTCTGTGGCTGTGACTTGACTTCTTGACACCTGGGGCAGGTATCCTGTGTTATGCATTGTCAAAAATATGTGGTTTGATGCACAAAGTTATGTAGAAAGTTATTAACAAAGCACATTGTTAGTAACAGTTAAATCAATAGAAAAGTACAATGCACCAATGCTTACGTGTATCATTTTTATTTAATTGAAAGAAAATAGTGTAATTATATTTTTATCATCAGGTAAGCAAAAAGACACTCTCAATTGCCTACACTAAATGCTACAGATACCTATGAATTATGATGACACCTTAATAAATGACTATGCATGACAACATTATGAATGCAAAAAGATATAAGATATGTCTTACCCAATCACATATATGTCTGGCCTTGAGTTTTCATTAGGATTATTTTCCAAACCCAACAATCTTGAAAGGTTAATTCCAGCATTTGGGAAGATTGTAGCCACATTGTATGTGACCACATGGATTCTGAAAAACATGCATTCATATATTCACACTTTCAAACACAACACAAAAATTTGTATACAGCTTTTTATTAAGTTGCAACACAATATCAAGTCATGAAGTTTTCAAGCTAAAAACATCAGTTGCAGTTATTAATTATTGACACACTAATCGGTGAGCCGCAAGGCTTTCTTTAAATTATACAACAGGAGATAATACCATGCTACACTTATACTCACATTAAGTCCTCCATTTGTCCAAGGCTTCAACACTTCCAAGAGCAGGTAGGCACAGGTATCTTTTCAACTTGCTGTCCTCAAGCTAGAATAACATATGATGCAGAAGCATGAGAATTTTGAACACAATGTAATCATGTATGGTGGCCTTTGTTTGCCATGGACACAACCTAACACTGGACTTTTCATGTTATCTAGTAGGTAGGTATCTATTTATGATGAAGCATGATGTTCATTAGCACTTCAAAATGAGCATTCACACCAATACACCAGTCTCCAGTTTTCACAGCCATTAAAATATCAAAGTATTACTATTTAGGGTGAAAGCCTTAACTACATACTTGCTCCCAACTTCAAACTTGATGTGCTATTAGTGTTTTAGAGTGGCGAAATTGTACATGGGTCATCAGAATATGGATAAGGTTGGTGGATGCTCCACTTATTTTAGTTGCAGCACAGGAATGACCAGTGGAGAAAATAGAGCCTTAAACTTGTCAGGGTGAGGGTGAAGGAACAAGTGCTATCTTTATGGAAATTATGGTGCCAGATGAAAATAAAATAAAAATAGGGAGTGAGACAAGCATAGGTGCCTAAATGGTTGATTCAATTATTGGATTGGGATTGGAGTAAGACTTTTACAGTTGCACTTGCAGAAAGGCTTCATAAGATTCAATGGTATTCATTCACTGAGGAAGTAAAGTCTCAAAATTGAAACCAACCCGCATCCATGATACCACGGTATACAAACCATGATACTAATGTTTCAAAACAAAAACATACTAACACACCCACCACGATACGCCCACAGTCAACATTGAGTCAACACACACACAACACAACGCCCAAAGACTACTTGCGCCACAATGGACTGAAACGCGCCATTCATTTTGACGAGCCGGATTAAAACACTGCACTTATTCAAATTGGACATAGAATTTGCCGTCATAACATTAAACTTCTTAGCGACTTCTTATATTACTTCATTAGTTCATGTTTTACCGAACTAAGCACCAATACTTGGTTTCCAAGACAAAGAATAAAGAACACCTAAGAATTTCGATTTTTGTGGGTGAGCTCAAGACTGACAAAGCATTGTCCTTCAAGTCAACGACTTGGGGGGGGGGGGGGGGGGGGGGGTTTTGGGTTTT
>JARFNZ010191873.1:0-15708 GCA_031763405.1 Balanus nubilus
CGGAGACGGAGACGGAGACGGAGACGGAGACGGAGACGGAGACGGAGACGGAGACGGAGACGGAGACGGAGACGGACGGAGACGGACGGATCGACGGACGGACGGCGAAGACGACGGGCGGCGGGTGTGCGGAGAGGCTGGACACAGGACGCTGGCTGCAGGTCAGACAGCTGGCCATCGGTGGCTGGAATGTGTGACGACGGTTGGTCTGCGGCCGGTGGTCGGTGGCAGCTCGGCAGCCCAGCCGGCAGCCCAGCCGGCGGGACGGGCTCGGTGTCCGCAGTCACGGATGACGGACGAGCGGCAGCTGCAGCTCCAGCGGGGCTGGTGATGGCGTGCCGTCCCATGTGCCTCCCGCCCACACCCCTCGACCACCCCCGCCACCCGCCACTTCGGCACACCAGCCACCCCGCCAACCGTCCGCCTGCCCTCGGCTCCGGATGCCGACAGATGCGGCCTGTGTTGGCGGCATCCTGCACTGCAACAGACGATCAGATGCCGCAGTTTACGAGGCCGCAAAGGGTCGCGTTAACATCAGCCGGCCTGTCGTCTCCTTCCGACCAACATCTGCCGTTCTGTTTGAGCTCGCTGTCAGACAGCCGGCCTATGTCGGACGGCAGCCAATCGGGTTGTCTCTGGCAGACAGACACCTTCCTGTTCAGCCCCCAGTGGATCAGCCCGCCGGGACGGCCGGAGCCTCTGTCGGAACGTGTAGCCATGTGGTCCGTCACCCGCAGCCTGCTGTGTTGAACAGACACGGTACACGGCGGCTTAGCGTCATATGCCCTGTAGTTGCCCGTGATCCGGCTCATACACTACACTGCGGGACAGAACGGGTCACAGCTGCTGGTATAAACGACCTCCCTCCAGGTCAACTCGGTCAGTCCCTACCTCATGTTCTCGTAATGTGACCTGTCTGAAGTTACTGCCGATCCTTCGCCCCTTGTCCTTTGTTGTGATCAGTCATGGTACTCACTGATGCTCCCTTTAGATCCGGTGTTCTTCCAATGACACTGACCAGAGGCGCCGCTAATGAGACCAGTCAGACGCGCCCCGTGCCGGCTGACGGTACAGTCGGTGCCGGCTGACGGTACAGTCGGTGCCAACTGACGGTACAGTTGGTGCCGGCTGACGGTACAGTCGGTGCTGGCTGACGATACAGTCGGTGCCAACTGACGGTACAGCCGGTGCCAACTGACGGTACAGTTGGTGCCGGCTGACGGTACAGTCGGTGCTGGCTGTCGGTACAGTCGGTGCCGGCTGACGGTACAGTCGGTGCCGGCTGACGGTACAGTCGGTGCCGGCTGACGGTACAGTTAGTGCCAACTGACGGTACAGCCGGTGCCGGCTGACGGTACACGTCTGATGATGAATCAGATCGATCTGAGTTGCGGCGTGGCGTGTCACTGGCTCATTATGGGCTGGGAACTCACCGGTTCACCTAATACTGTGACCATTAGCTGCACCAGAGTAACCAGTGCAATGTTCCGGCCACTCCCCAGACCCGATCTCATGGCGACATGAAAACATGGAAATGAGAGACAAATAATTATCGGACAGGTGTTTAAAAATGTTCTACGGGTAGTGAACCCATTTATTTCTCGGAAACTGCACACGAAGAATATCTCTGAGCGACCAGAACCCCCGCAACTTGACTTACGACGCATTCTCCGTGAATGCAGACGGTCTGACCCTGGGGAGTGGTTTATTTTGCCGGCGTTTTTTGTGTCTTTTGACGTCACGGTTCGCATGTCGGCCCGCTCCCGGCGTGGCGCGTTTTTATATGTTGCACAACGTCCCCCGGCGGCCTGTGACGCGCTGCCCGGCGAAAGTTGGGCCCACTGACGGCCGAAGGGTCATTGAACTGGGCATTGCACGGCGCCCGGGCCTCGGTGCCCATACACGTGCCGCGCGCTGTACTCCGTAACACGGTCAACACAACCCACTGTGACACCGTGTGCGCTCGACTGACTGTTGAATCCTCCGTACGTCTCTGTACAAACCGGATAAGGAAGCTACATACTGGAGCTTACAGAGTTTTACAGTGCTGACCGGTTATCTTATTAACAGAGCGGTAACACTTAACTGCAGTAATGCTCGAGACATTTCGCAGGCAGTCAGCCGTGCATATTTCTCGGGAAAGCACATGAGTTATGGCGAAGATATGTGCTACGGATCGCTATGTGCTGTCTGGCTAAGGCTGTAGCACCCGCGGACGGTTCATTCACCGAGGTGTGACACTTCCAATGGATCCAGGACGGCTTACTGAGCCTCTGGACAGTGTGTCCCGTTCTGGGACTCGTCGTCCCGGTTTCCAGTGTAAAGTGTGCCGATGACACCGCCGCCGGCCCTGGAGTGGTCGATTTTTACAGCATGCATGTTTGAAAAGTACCGCTCGTTGGTACAGCGAAGGAAGCCTCCATTGGCGCGTGCCAGGTGTATTCTCCGGTCGGCTGCATGTGACGTGACGCATACTAGATGAAAGCTGCAGCCCGACCCGGGGCTGCCTGCTGCTGCTGCTGCTGCTGCTGCTGCGCCGTCATAGGGGCCAGCTCCACACTCCGCAGCGCTGTGCTGCCTTCCGCAGCTCGCCCGCCCTCCTTCCCTGTCCCGAAGGACAAAAAACTACTCTGGGGCGAGCTTAGCGCCGCGAATTCTGCCGCTGTCCGTCCGCTCCCCTGCCTCTTCCGTATTGACTCGGGCAAAAAATCCCCCCACCCCACGGCCGGGTTCAACGACCGCTCTAGTTTAAAGCCCCCACCCCTTCGGACTCGCGGGCCTCTCCCCAGCGGCGGGCTGTCAGCCCCTCTGCAATTTAGCTTGGGGCCGGACCGGGGAGGCAGGGGCCTTTGTGTGCGGCCGGCCGTGTGTAAGTCACGTGCTCTCCCGCCCCGTCCCGGCCCGGCAGGGGCAGGCAGCTGACCTTGACGCTCGGGCTCGCTCACCCCCCATCCTATTATGAGAAAGCCGCACCCGTCTCGGCCGGTCGATAGTGAACCAGGAAGCGGCCGATCTGTGGCGGCGATCGGCGTCTGTTCCGAGCAGCTCCTCCGGTCACCACCCTGGCCGGCAGCTGCGGCCGCCTGTCCTGCGGTCACTCGGGGAACAGCAGGGCGATGACGCTGATCGCTCAGGTGCAGTGAAGACGGATTAGTGCAGGACTCCCGGAAACCGAACTGTCTTGGCTATCTTGTCTCGATAATTATAGTCCAGGAAACTCATACGTATCACTCGTCATCAAGGAAGAGCAGCAACCCTTCCATGTTCCAAGAGCCGCACCGATTTCCATTCAGGGAATTCAAGGTCATGTTTACTACGCGGGTGTGTAAAAAGTTGAGTTATGCTGGGCTCTCGTGCGTAATTACTTCCTGAGAGCGTCGTCCACGGCTCGTTGGGCGGCTTTAATTGGACCGGGGCGAGGCGGGACGGAGGGAGCCTCTGCTTCTGACGGGGAGGGTCCTCTCCGGGACCGGTACCGGGACCGGGACCCTGGTGCGGTGAGACATCACAGATGCGGGGCGACGTGCGGCGCCGGGCCGGCCGGGGATCACCGCTGTCACACGCTGTAATGGAGTGTCGGGAGGCGGGAGACGGAAGCTGCTCTCCTCAGCCGACCAGCGCCACTAAAGCTCTGCCACTGAAACTGGCAAAAATGAGGCAAAATTCGAACCGTTCACGCTTTAACCCACAAGTACATGCTGCATTGTGTTCGTGGCGGCCGGCATGAGTCCCTGTGTTGCAACCAAAATTAAAAGAATCAATGACGAGGACTTGCTAACAACGGGTATTCGACTGTGGACGCTGACGAACCGCAAAGTTGCCGTTTTTCCACGGCGCCTCCGTTACTTCTATTGCTCGTTATCCAGAGCGCTGCTGGTGGCGGGATCTGTGCCGGTGCCACATGGCTCCACTGTCCACCATCAGCTGGCAGCTGTCCACCTCCCGCCGTGATGAAGGCTTGCCAGTTAGCAGCAGCTGTGGCAGCGGCGGCGGAGGCGGCACCGGCGGCCGGTCGGCAGCTGTCGGCCCCTCCCGGCGACACCGGGCGCCGCCGGCTGACTGGCGCGTGCCGCCGACACGTCCGCTGCTGTGGTCAGGGCTGACCGAGCTCCCGCTGGTCCCACACCGGTCCTACACCGGTCCCATAGCGGCTCGACAGCGGTCCCACAGCGGTCCCACTCGGGTACCACAGCGGCCCGCGGTCCGGCTGGGAAGGAGAGGGGGCTGATGGACGGGGCGGGAGGAGAGGGGAGGAAGCGTTACGGTGGGAAGGGTGAGAGCCGGGGTGGCCGGACGGCCGTGACGGGTCGGCGGGGTGTCTGATCGCCGCTCCTGTGGTCAGCCAGCCGTCAGGGGCGACTGTGCGGAACATGGCGTCGGTGGGATGTGACGAGACATCAGTACCGTAACCACCTACACTTCCCACTCACCGTCGTCACTCAGTGCGGCTAGAAAGCGACGCCCGATCCCATCGCCTCGTGCGGCGGCTGACCGCCAGGTGCACTGACCCCCCGGCGTTCCCTGCGCTCCGTACTGACCTGTACCCCTATCTGTGTGTGTTTCAGGGAGGAGCTGGCCTGCTCCATGCTGGAGCGCAGTGCCGGGCAGGCGGATAGCGACGGCAGCGGGCCGCTGCTGCCGGCCGCCTGTTTCCTCGGAGAGTGCCAGCACCGGCTCAGCTCCCTGCAGAGGCAGCTGGAGGCGCCGCCGCTCAACAGGAAAGGTAAGCGACAACGGGCCGCTCCTCTCTGTTCCCCCGCACTCGCACACACGACGCTGATGGAGGGCGTGATTCGGCGAAAGGTGTTCACACCATCCATTAAAGCGCGGCTGTTTTGAGCTCCTAATGAACGGCGAGAATGGGTTCCGTTCCATGAGCTTGTCCTCGGCCTCGGCCTGAGTCGCCCTCCACCGCCCGGCCGGAGGCGATCAGGGAGACTCCTCTTCCGGGGACGCGCGCCGGAATAAATCGGGCAGACCTTGGCCGCTGGTGCCGCTGCGCCGGACCGCCCGACTTCCGGCCGACTACAAACGGCCCCGCTCCGACGCTGGATTACACCGACCGCTGGATAGTAACGCCGCCGCGAACCGGGGCTCGGTAGACAAATGCTGTAACGAGATGTGGGCTGCGCTGTCTTTTCTGGGCTGAGATGCTTGGTACCTTTGAGTAGTACATTAAATCGTCACCTGTGTCAGCGGCGTCTATTTCTGGTGAAGTATATAAAGCAGACAGCGGATCCCATTACAGCTGGCGGTATGGCTGATTGGGCCGGCTCTCAGCCCGTTAATCCGCCCAAGAGAAGGTCGAGCTCGGGCTCGGGGCGGCCCACGCGCCGCTCCGGGTCAGACTGCCACTTCCCCGAACACCCCCGGCTAGATCCGACGAACTGGCCCTCCGGCGCTCTGCAGAGAGCACCTCCGTCGCCGTCAGTCCTTTGAGCAGGCCGGCGTTCCGAGAGGGCGGCGAGCTTTCCCAGGCCGTGTCCGGCTCGTCCGGAGCTCCGGCAGCTCCAGCCGCCGGCGAGGCTTTACCAGCCGGACGACCTTTCTGCGGCCTTTAATTGAAAGGCGCAGTGATTCGCTCTCTCAGAAACGGCCCCGGCCGCCGTCAGAGCCTGATTATAGAGGGACGGATCGGGACGGCTGGCGGAGCCGCCGGCGAGGGATGAGACCTCCGAGGAATTCACCAGGGATGTTGGATGGAAGCGCCGTGGATTACGTGGGATGGACGGATATGAGAGCCAGGCGGCAGACTTGTGTACGTCACGAGTCGCTCGACGCTCATGCCAGCTGCGCAAAAGGTTTCACATAGGCCACTAATGATTCGTGCTCGCTGTGCTGGTGAACAGATGTTTCCGTTGTCGTGTTCCGCGGAATAGGCGGCGTTGCATGGTGATATCGATGTTAGAATGTGTCGGCTTTACGTATCGAACCGTGTAGGTCTGTGTCAGTTTTGTGTTTTGGAGGCCTGGTAATGTCGCTGTCACGAAGGACAGGAATCAGTACCACGCCCTGTGCCGCCTCGGGTGCCTTTGTTACCGAAGCTGCTATTTAGAGGAGTTTCTTGTCACCTAATCACGGCTCCATCTGTGGCTGCCGCTCCTCAGAGCACACGTTAGGGCGGTCCGGGGCCCGTTACCGTGCAATGAGGTTGTAGCGGCGGCCTCAGCAGCACCATAACAGTCGCCACCGAGCCCGAGCCGGCCGTTACCGAACGTAACCCGGCCGTTACTGAACTTAACCCGGCCGTTACTAAACTTGACCCGGTCGTTGCCGGTCCTGACCCGCCCGCCATTACCGAACCGTTGTTACGGTCGTTATGACGCGTTCATACCGACTGCCACATAACCTATCCACCGCTGCCCGTGCGGCATCCGTTGCAGATGTTACGCCGTGGTTAGCAGCGGTCGATACCGTTACGGTACGCAGTGGGAAGTTGTGTAGGACGTTGGCATCTACCGTCGCCTCGTCGTGACGATTGTTGTTCTGTTTTCACAGCTGCCGAGGCTTCCCTGGAGTCGCCGCTGTCGCTGTTTCTCGGCTACAGCACTGTTCTGCACAAGCCCACCACCTGCGTCCATATCGAGGTAAGGCACTAGATAACCGAGTGCTACCACTTCCTGACTGTGACATGCGATTAGCTTGTCCCTCACGGAATCGGTCACCAGGGATTGCAGCATTGGCTAGGGACAAATTAAGCCAGGTTTAGCACACAGCAGTGCCCTGTCGAAACAGTCTTCGTTACTGAAAGCGCGCGGTTTGAATTTTCCTGAAGTGATGAATGAATTACGTGCTCACATTTACTTCCGTATGCTCTTTCTAGTAATAAATGCCGATTTTATTGGACACATGAACCTGTTAAAATGACGGTAGACGCAGACCATGACTTCTTTAGGAAAGCGCGGCAACCGAATGGAAATAAAAAGCAACAACTCACATGCCTAAAGGCTAGACTCCGGTTCGATCTAGGTATATTTCTGTACTTGCAGATGGTAGGGATAGTAACAGCCTGAAGTTATGCTGTACCGCATAGTTTGATGCATATTCCCGTCCCTAGATGGCACGAGAAGCAAACGCCTGGCATTATGCTGTACCGCATGACTGCATATTCCTGAATCCTGTCCCTAACCTTTCCCTTGACGCTGAGAACCAATGGAATTCTGCAAGCATTTTGAGACGTCTAAACGGCATATCCGCCGTGATTTATAAGCTTTCACAGCCCGCCTTCGTTTTCTGAGTGACTTGTCACGACTCCAGCGCTTCAATTAGTTAGATTGCTATTGGCAGTTTAGACAGTGGGTGCCCCTGGCGCTCGGAAAACTTGTTTAACTTGTACTGCAGCTGCTGCGAACAGTTACAAAGTTTGCCTTGGCCCTTGTATGTACTGCCAGTGCATTATTTGATTTCGAAACCCGGCACCGCCTACGCCTTAAGTCGGCCGAAGTATCTCGTGCTAGATTAATTTTAACTAAAGGTCAAATGTCACCGTCCAGACATTCTCCAATTAATTCCGTGAAGCATTGATGGGCGGGTCCATTTTTCATAACGTTAAATAAATTATTGGCACCGACTTCCTAATTGATGTAATATTCACGTCACTTATCTATTATCTCAAGTGCGTTTCATTACATATTTAAGTGTTCCCTCCGTCAACGTAGGGCTCCCTCAGTGGCCGTTGCTGTGACCGACACGTGTCTGACCTCGCTACCCTCTGTCGTCATCAGGACTCTGTGACGTCACTGCACCGCGCCTGCGCCACGGCCGACCCGCGACACGGCGTCAGAGACATCTGCCGGAGACACCCACAACTGGTGAACGTCCAGAACGGCTCCGGCCAGACCCCGCTCCATGTTCTCTTCCTCTGTGAGTATATACAGCAGCGGATGTTTCTTATAGGAAAACTATGCTAGCCAAGGCTATGTGTGATAGTGAATGCGCCACGCTCCATGAGAAACATTTGAAATGAGTAAGCGTGTGTTAGAACTCTGTTTGCCAGCTTCAAACGGTAATGGACTGTAAAATGAGTGCCCCATTTCCGGTTGCTTCTAAGAGCATAAAGTAACATGTACATGTATGGAGTTTAGACAGCCGGACCTCTCACGCCCACAGTAAAGCTATATGGTGTCAGTATCTGACCTTCCCCTCCGTCTCTCGACAGACCAGAGCCGCGGTCCCTGCTGGCCGGTGCTGGACGAGTGCGTCGCCGCCCTGCTCGAGGCCGGCGCGCGGCTGGACGCTGTCGACCAGGACGGCGACACCCCGCTGCTCTATCTGCGATCCTTCGTCACGCAGGGCCACTACGAGCTGGCGGCGCGGCTGGCCGAGCGCCTGGCCGCCGCCGGAGCCGACGTCAACGCCGTCAATGCGCGCGACTCGACGCTGCTGATGTACGCCGCCCAGCAGCTGGACTCAGCCGCGCCGCTCACCAGGGTCCTGCTGAACGCCGGCGCAGAGGTGCGCGTGCGGCGCGCCTCCGCGTTCTGCGCGCTGCTGCGCGGCGTGGTGCACCGGCGGCGGTTGGAGGACTGCGACACCACGCTGGCGCTCCTCTGCCGCCAGATGGCGCGCCGGCCGGCCGAGATGCAGCGTCACGTGCTCGGCGCCATGGTCAGCCAGGGACAGCACATCCGACTGCTGGGGCCCGTGTTTCTGGAGCTCAAGTCGCGCATCCGCCGCTACTGGAGCCAGCCGGCGGAGCTGCGCCACCTCTGCTGCGAGTCGGTGAGGCGCAGTCTTCAGCAGGGCGGCGGCATCGCGGCGGGCGTGACACGGCTGGCCGTGCCGCCGGCGCTCCAGCGCTGTATCACCCTGGAGGACACCTCCTGAGCAGGGGAGCGGCGTGCTGAGGTGGTCGGCGGACGCGCCGTGCAGGTTGTGCCGCTTTGGGGCTGTGGAGCGCGAGCAAACGCGACGTAATGCGTATTTTTGTAAGCCCATGTTTGTTGCCTTCGCGCGGCGCGGCGAGGCGATCGTTAAGGCTAGTCACTTCTCCCGAGATATCTCCGTGCCCACCGCCTCGCAGAGCGGGGTTCGGCGTCACGCGGTGACGTGTGACACGTGTGACGTCACACGCTTCTGTGGGTGACGTCACACCCGCACCATATCTCCTCCGAGGGCTTCCTTGCGTCGCCAACCCGTGGGCATCGCGTGCCGCGCTTTCCCCGCGAAATCCCCCACTGTGTTACAATCCCCTACCGTGAGTTACCAAATGGCGCAGCGCTTCGCAGGCCGCTTCGCAGCAGCGTTCGGGCATCGCGGCAGCAATGAACTACCAAAGTACAATGTGCGGTGTTCTGGGTGAGAGTTGTGTGAATGCGTGGTGGGGTGATGAGCTCGGCCGTGCCCCGAGAGCGGGCCTGGCATGACAGTACCTGGAGATATGGCTGCGCCGGTCCACTACGGCCGAAACACGGGCATCAAATGGGATGGGACGGGGTGCGGGGGGGGGGGGCTGAGAGGTGCCCGCCATGATGACGCTCGCGCTTCCTTGTCGGGCGGCGGTGAGAAAGCAGTGAACAGTGCTGGTGTCTGGGATTGTGCATTGTCAGTGTTTGCCTATGACCGTTGTGTTCGCTTGGTAAAGCACTGCCCATCGAATAGCAGTCTTTTGTTTTGTATGTGCAAACTTGGCGTCGAATACACTTATTTATTTAGAAAACAGGGGTTTTGGCTTTGGTGAGGAACGGAACGGAGGGTGCAATAAGATTAACGTGCATCGACGGCTCATCAAACGCGCCCCGTGACTGAACAGGCAGGGCGTGGGGATTTCGACCTCCTCGGTGTGGCAGGCCGGGTTCGAGTCGCACCGGCGCTCGCTATTCACTCCCGACTCTTTGGTGACCTACCACTGTCGGACAGTGCTACTCCGCCACAGGGCCATCCGTTTATTAGTTCAGACTAAATTTATAAAGAAGCGTGCGACCCCCGGGGGCTAACAGAAACTTAGTTCTGGGAAAAAGCGCTTAATTTCATTTGCACGAAGGCTCGCACGCTTTCTTCGCTATCATGCCATTTAATGGCACTCGTCACCTGCTTAAATAAACTGGCTGATCACGTCCAACGACGACAATCTGACCTACAAAACGGCACGGCACATCGGAAAACGGGGCGGATCACGGCCAACACCCTGTCCTGCACGGGCTATGGGCTGCGGAGCTGTGACTGATGACGTCAGCACTGAGTCACATTCTCCCGGCGTGACGTGGGCGGATGACGCGGGTTAGCTGACAGGGGACGGTACTGTCAATAGCCTGCAATGAGGCTCAGTCTCATTAGGGGTAATGCCCATTGCCCACCAGACACCACCCTAGTACCGAATAGCACCGCCTGAGTGTTGTACCTACCACTACCGGCTGTGTAGCAACACATGCCACTGTATAGCACCACATGACAATGCTTCACCGTCTATGTAGCAACACATAACTGTGCTGCACCGGCTGTGTAGCACCACATGACAGTGTTGTACTGGCTGAGTAGCACCACATGACAGCACCGCGCTGTCCGTACCGCCTGAAATAATCTGAGCTCGATGTCGCCTCGTTGATTTATCCGGATCGAAGGAGGGACGTAGTTGCCGGATAGAAGTGGAGCACTCGGGGTCACAGACATTCATTTCCCGCTCCTGTGTCGCACAGCTGGTTGGTTTCAGGACAGTTTGGTTCGTCATTTATCAAATACCACTGACTGAAAAGTGAAACAGCAGGGGGCGTAGAAGCGCAGAACTTCGGATGTGGGTGATTAACCATTTGCGCAGAGAAGCAACGATTGAGGCATGTCAATACATAACGCAGAGCCACAGCCCCGCAAAGGGAGCCTTCTTCGCCACGACGCCGGCTTGTCTCGAGCTGTTTTTACCGTATTTCCTGCTAATGACATTAGCCGTCTCCACCGCAGCCTCGTATACCACGTTTAAATGTGTCGGTATCTCACCCACCGGAGCAACAACGTCGGGCCGCAGCCACATGTCGCGAGTTTCCCTCCTGTCAACAACTTCCCGCTCATGAAACCGCCAGCACGCTGACATCCACTACTGTGTGATTTCATGTGCTGCGATTTCGTGCGGGCTTATCAGATGCCAGCCGACCTCTTTCCATTTCCCGGGAAAGACCTAGCACCCGGCATGACAGCGGCATGTCCCGGCAGCCGCTATCGCCGGCCGCATCGGTACGTGCTAATGCAGCACTGCACGAGCTGCCCCCGACGATGATCCCAGCCTCACTGGCCCGATATCGACCAACAGGGCGGTCAAAAATGGCCCGGGAATGTTCGACATCGCCACGATATGATGTAAAAATGGCCGGGCCGGCGGAGAAAGTCGGGCTTCACATTCTGTCCTGTGTTAACGCTCAGCCGGCGGAGGCAGGAATAGGGGAACAGTAATCACAACAGGCCAAACGACAGAGCAACACGTGAAATAGGATTTAGTGATTTGAAACGAACAAGAGAAATCGATAATACGTACAACTTCTGGAAACTGTTTCATGTCCACCATCCGTGGTATTTCGTACATCAACCAACAAAACATGCTTCAAAAGGTCGGACAAGCAACTCCACCATAACTTCCATGAAAGAGAGCAGCAGCACGGTACATTACGCATGTATTTAACATAAATTACCGGCAAGACATTCAATAGTGCACCAATACCTAGTGAATTTCTACAACTGAGGGCGATAAAATATGGACTTGCCCACGTCAGAGCCGTGTGCTAATAAAATGCATTGTATCTGGGTGAACGCACCATACGCACACACAAAAGTCCTAAAATATAGCTCGGTTTGTCACGTGCAAAACTGGGTCTAGGCAGTATGGGAATATGCACGTCACCATTTTACGTCACCTGACATAATGCCACAAGTATACGAACACATCACATATCACCGCGCGTCACACCAACGGAATACACCACTGATTAGCTGGTCTGCAACCCACAACACCAGCACAGACACTTGAGCTGCGGCTGGCACGTGCCGACACAAGGTGTGCGTGGGGAACATGTGTGGGGCACGTGCAACGCCAACCATTCACCCGTCCGCTCAGTCCGGGGTGGTCAAATTCAACTAGTTGGGAGCCAGGGATGTGGACGCGTTTTCGTACTCCTAGAGCGTTGACTGACCCGCCCCGAATCGGACTTGACCAGTCACAAATCGGCGAGCCAGTAACCGACCTTGCCTCTGGCGGCCGAGATTATCGTTGTCAGCGCAAATGCTTATTTGGGCGAGGAGGAAAAGAAAATAAATCCATTTCGACGAATGAATGAGCGAATGGTGTGTCCCTATCAGCGTGGAGTAGCAATGGCATCCCCGACATCTGTCTCGCTGAATCCGGCCGCCCCGCTCCCCCCCCCCCCCCCCCTCCCTCACTGACACTGTGGCGCGACACCAACGGCACAACGGCACCAACTGTAGCCTCTGCAGACGGCGGCGGCGCATCGTCCGCCTCCCTGTGATCAACACAGCCGGCAAGGTTCTCCACTATCCCCTCCCCCCCCCCCCCCCTCCACTCTACACACACACGCAGACGAACACCGCTCCTGGACGACTGCGGCGAGGCGTCGGCGACCCGCCCACCACCGCCTCTGTGCCGCCCGGCGGCCGTGGGCCGAGGGTCCTGCCTCTCGCTCCTCCCTCCGTCATAAGCACGGAGAGGAGGGCAGAGGAGAGGAGCACAGGGCACTGAAGGCGCAGTGAGGCGGCCCACGGTCACTGGTCAGTCAGCCCCTCTCCCGGAGACACCGTGCCGCGCCGAGATCACCTCTCACGGAGGTAGTCTGGGACCGCGTGTGCCGGCTCTGACTCGACCCTGCCCTGTCCGTCGGCGGCGGCGGCGAGGGCGGGGGCGGGGGCGGGGGCGGCGCTCAGCGCGGCAGCAGCGGCCTCGGTCGGCGGCCGGCCCACCAGTCCCCTCGCCCGTACCTGCCGCCGCCGGAATGCTGCAGTCAGTCTTTGGCCACCTTGCGGCCCTTGGGCCGGTGCAGCCGCTTGTGGTAACTCTGCGCCATCGAGTTGATGATGGAGACGACGAAGTATACCACCATGATGATGATAACCTTCTCGAAGATGGCCGCCAGCAGGCTCTCCGAGCTCTGTTGAGGGGAGGGGACGGAGGGGTCACAGATAGTCGCCTCTCAAACACGAATCAAACCCTTCACAGGACATACCGACGCCGTTGAAAATAGCTGTCCGTTGATTCAGTTCGTTTGTTTATCCTCCGACACGCATACTTACACAACACGGGCAGCAGAAACTGTTTCCACAAACATATCATAAACACATCTAAACATGAAATGCGCGGCAACACTTGTAATGGACCGCGAACATCACCAAAACTGACGGCTCACTGTCACTTACACCAAAAACATCCCCCTGTGTACAGTATGAAGTCGAGACAGATCCTTTCCTATTCCGAGCCACAACCATCCATTTCTTTCGTTCCCAACTTCTGTGAAGTTCCCCTCCCCTTGTCCCCTCCCCTTGTCCCCTCTCCCGACACCCGACGGACCGGCGCCGGACCTCACCTGCGCCACCCCCTGGCCCGGTTTCCGGTGCAGCTTCTCCTTCTGTTTGGTCAGCAGGTCCTTGAAAGGCCCCTGCACCTTGTCCCCGAGCGGCAGTCGGCCCAACAGGTCCACCGCCGTCTCCACTAGGTGCTCATTGAACGTGATGATGACGAACATCTTCTGAATGTGCATCTTGATCACCGCCTGACGGAAAATGAACAGTCAAAAAGACAGTCCTGACATCTGGTGGACGGCATGAGAGTTACGAGCGATAAGGGTAGCGCTGGTACCGAGCATTACGGGTTAGCCACCACGTCTTCGCGAGTACATTAGTTTGCAATCATTTATCACAAAGCTGATTCACCATACATAACGAACAACAAGACATCTATAGCCGATAGTCAGACGTCCATGACAGTCTTTACTATTCATAGCGAAAGCAGCAGACCCTTGCACACTGATTAAAATCGCCGATGGTTCTCAATTCTGATGTCTGTGCACCACGACACGCATCATTTCCAGTCCTAGTGTCCCTAATTATAACCCAACAACCTGCTCCAAAGTGGTGTCCCCTGACCAACGTGACGCACACCACCTGCTCCATGGCGCCCGGTGGTGTCTCCTGACCAACGTGACACACACCACCTGCTCCATGGCGCCCGGTGGTGTCTCCTGACCAACGTGACACACGCCACCCACACTGTCCCCGTTCCGTGACGCGGCCGCAGATCTCACCTTTCCGATGAGCGTGGCACCGAAGAAGGTCCAGAAGGGCACCAGGAAGTGTCCGCAGGTGATACCGGCCAGGTCGAACAGCGGGTTCGGGATCGAGGCGCAGGCTAGGATGCCAAAGAAGCCGATCCTCTCGACCAGACGCTCCACCTGGTGACACGGACGGGCAGGTGGACATGGTCAACTGGGCTCAGGAAGGACAGGACAGACGTCATACAACTGATGCCGGGACAGACAGACACATGGTCACTGAACTGAACCAAACACAGAATAGTTCCAACAGAACCAAACACAGAATAGCTCCAACAGAACCAAACACAGAATAGCTCCAACAGAACCAAACACAGAATAGCTCCAACAGAACCAAACACAGAGTAATTGCATATGATGCCAGCCAGATACAGATACACAGACTCAGTGGCACAGACACATACAAAACGAGCAGCTCCGGCACATCAGACACACTGCAAGGATGTTCCAGTAATGACGATGAGTGATGTTGACGTGTTGGGCTTCCAGAGCACCCACCACAGTCATACGACGGCCAGCTCCAGCGAACGTACTACGGTAAATGACAGCAAAACATTTCCATGTCGCCTGCTCAGATAACAATAAATAAGCTGCATACAAATAAAAAGTACTGGGCGGAGCTGATTTACCTGGTTCCCACGTCGACCCAGTGAAGTCATCGGATTCGATGAAAATAGAGCCCGATGAGCCCGAGCGAATCAGGCATTGAGATGGGCTTTATAAGTCTCGGATCTTCTAATGTATTCTAAGGTATGATGCTAAAGTAATCACCGATTTTTCCCTTCTCATTTGTTGTAGATTTTCTCCTCACGGTATCACAATCACAAAAAGCGCCGTAAACTTGTGCATGCCTTGCAAAGAACAGCAACAAACACGAATGTTGGTTGAAATATCTCGCATGGTCCTTTTAATTAAGGATTCAGGGCTCAATTAAATTCTGATAACATGCTCTGTTTACAAAACTAGAGACTCAACATGTTTGTTGTCAAGGGACAGCTCTGCGTTTTGTCAGCCAAGTTTGGCAAAAACAGATACGGACACAGAGGCCCTACAATCTTAGTGTTCATGACGAGAACTATCACAAAAACACGCGTATGTACGCGTCGACAGAGAGATGGAATCCCAACAAGGCACAGGAAAAACACGTGTGCTGACCCATCATGGCGACATGATCGCCTAACATTGTACTTCTACTATGAATCGTAAAATGACGAGAAGAAATGGATACTCAAATAGGACAAAAAAATAAAAAACATAAATGCGGTACTTAGCATTATTTGACTCTTCCCATGGCTAGCTAAGCATTATCAATGTATTACAGTTGGTCAACTACCATCTGACATTTCACATTTGTTTAAATCTATCGGCGCCAAAGTCGGGGGGGGGGGGGGGGGGGGGGGGGGGGGGGGGGGGGGGGGGGGGGGGGGGGGGGGGGGGGGGGGGGGGGGGG
>JARFNZ010191983.1:0-15687 GCA_031763405.1 Balanus nubilus
AGCTTGAAATGATGTATTTGCAACTTCACCAAAACCACCGGCAGGAAACAAACAGTAGACGACAGGGCCCGTTCAGCGCCGCCCCACAAACCAGACTACCCCGGCTCTCCCGGTTCCCTCCGAGCTCACTTCGCCCTCGCCCGTCACAAGACACATAGCGAAACAGCTGCAGGTCCGTCACGGGAAACCGCGGCCAGGACCGTCACGGGCCGCCAACATGGGCAGTTAAGGTGACGGGTGTTACTGCCACCTGTTGCCGTTCCCATGCGACGCGGACGGCCGGACCTCGCACGACAGTCAGGCCACACATACATCCCGACACACTGAACTATTTACTACACTTAACGACATACAAAATTAAGTGAACCGTGAAGGCTACAATTTCTTGAGAGGAAAGTCAAATTTTCATTAATTTTCTTGTTAGGTACTTTGTAAGTGTCAATGCCTCGTTTGCATTAGACATTAAGATTTTGTGAGGAAAATATAAATCTGCTTCAACCCATAATTCTTTGGACCGAAAAAAATCGGGAAATTTACCAACATTTTCAAGATGATAAGGGGGTGCCGAAAGACATTGGAGGATTCAGCTCATCATTGGAGGACCCAACCCTCCCAAAAGAGATCTAAAGTTATGTCACTGTATGCAACTACCTTTAGCGGTCAAGCTATAGGAACGGTTCCCAAGTCGGACGGTTATACATATCTTGCATCCACAGACTTGGAATACATTATATGTTTACCTGCTTTTGGCTGAGGGGAGGGGGAGTCCCCCCCCCAGCGAACTTTCTTAATTAATAAAAAAAAATTATCGACGCGAAACTTTCTAGCCCTTATCTCGCATCAATTACACACATTCCTAGGCAATTTTGATACAAATCGACCGATAAATTTTTGAGAAAATAGCGTTTTAGTGACATATCACGGAATCTTTGGTCTAAATCGATGAATGTTTGAATATCACGTTTGAAACAAAATGCAAGAGCGGCAAAAGGAGGGAAATGACATTGTCTAAAAAATAGCTACCTCGGATTTTACATTTTGTTTTTGTTTTTGACTCCCAAAATTTCACAAACCTATTTTTGAGAAAAAACAAAATCCAGTTCAAAAGCACACAAAATCTTAAATTTTGAAAATGTTCAAAAACGGCATATATGTCAGAAAACCACCTATGAGTAATCAACATGACACATTTCATATCCATAGCTTTATTTTGTCATTCCCAGATGACTTTAACCGCGCCGTGCCGGTGCTCGCGGCGCCACCCGCCTCGTGCCGGGGGTGTTTGAACACCCCCCCCCCCTTCTAGAAAACTCGGCTCCTATGGTACTTAGCGGAAAACGGAAAGAAGCGTTCGAAAGCTCGTCAATAATCATTTCGAAACTACTCAGTCATTGTTTTGCTCAGGTCAAAAATGAGGTCACCAGAGGTCATCATAGGTCAAAATTTCCCAAATATGGACATTTTGGGAATTTCCGCCATTATCTCGGAACTAGATAGGAAGCAACTAAAAAATATAGGACCTCGGATGTCCTCAGATGATATTTACAGAGGTCACTTGTCAAAATTAGTCCTTTAGTCACCAACACTGGCCTAAGAAAACATGATTCTGAAATAATTGGACTGATCTGATGGGTATCCTCTGAATTGGAAGGATCTGAATTTTTCCCCATTGACTTATAATGGGGAGGTCACGAAATTGACCTGACCTCAGGTCACAGATATCGAAAATCCGAGATAACCAATTTTTAGGTAATGGTGTCCTTATGTAATACTGAAGTTTGAAACTGCTCATTCAAAAATTGTAGTTGTGGCACAACTTCAAACTTTTTGTGTGGTTGGGTCACATGACCTGACCTCGTGACCTGACCTTAGATGACCTGGCGTTCAAACTTGTACACAATGTGCGTAATTGATGCCCAAACAGGTGTGCAAAAAACGGCGGCGCGCAGCGCCGTCGTTTTTTGTCGTTGAAAAACCGTAGGGGGGGACATAAACACCCCCCCCCCCCCCGGCACGGCGCGGGTTAAGCTCTTCAAGACCGCAAGATGCGCAGTCCTGAGCTCATACTGCGCCAACTTACTTCCAAATATTAGGTGAATGTATTACATCAGTAAATTCCTCATGCTAAGTATGGGGCAAGGTCAGGTCACAAAAGGTCAAAAACCCAAAATCTATAATTATACCGAATTGAGTCATGTGACACATGTTTTATGGGTCGTTTTAGACGTTTAATTCGACGGTGACGTTTATTTTGTCATTTAATGTCAATCAAGTGAAGGTTATAACAAAGTCAGATCGCATGAGGTCAAATAAGGTCAAATCTTAAAATATGTGAAAAATGAACATGAAATGAAAAAGACATGTTCCTGATTCAGTTTTCCCAGAAATCCAGTGATGTCACTTATTTTCTCAATAGTCAGTGGTTCAGTGGCTTTCGTGGTAGAGGTTCAATGAAATGAGTGGAAAAAATCGCGAGGGAAAATTAATATCATCACAGTCATTACATTAGTGCATCAAATATACAAATGTTGCTATGAAATTTAGTTTAGGAGTACTTCATACAGCATATACAGCTTTGCCCTCGACATTATTCCCAGCGTTGCACGAGTCATGCCAGGTAAAATTTCGTCTTCAGACCTCACAACATAAATAAAAATAGGGCCCGCACTAAGTCTAATATAGGAAGGAACAATGGAAGGGAATAAACTATGGAAATAAACAAATAAATGGAATGGGAATAAATAAATGGAAATAAATAGAATATGTGATCCCTCCTTGGATGTTTTCGCCTGGTGCAACTCGATGCCGGTACAGCCCGATCATCCGTTAAGATGTCGATTCCTTGGCTACAGATCATCGCCAAACTTTCGCTACCTATCAATCATGACAGTGAAGTTTATAAATGAACATCTCGTAAACGATTCCACTCTAACAAATAACCTCTGACTGTGCACATCGTATGCTAATGACATTGAATTTTAACTTATTGGTTCCTTGACCATTTTAGTTATTGATACCGTTACCACTGGCACTGACATTAGTGGGTGTCAACATCGGGAGTTTCATAGCTTCTGGGTGGTCCAAGAACTGCTATGGGTCTGAGTGTGTTCTTTCCATTTGTTGAATAACTTTATTTTGGACCTATTCTTATCGAGCCCTGCATATATCTTGTTCTTTGCAAGGCATTCATTCGCCCTCTCTGTCTCTATTGGTGTTTAGATAGGTTTCTAATCTGTCTTGTAAGCCATAATGCTGAGCGCCTTCCTCCGACAGGCATCATCAGCGGTTATGTGCCTCACGGCTCCACGTGGCTCTGCGTGCGCAGCCTGTTCCTGCCCACCAACGAGACGGTCAACTTCTGGACCCACTTCCTGCCGGCGCTGTACTTCGTCTGGCGGCTGGCCTCCTTGCCGGGCAGCAGTCTGGGGCCGGGCGACCCGTTCGTCTGGCCGTTCGTCTGCTACCTGGTCACCTGCTGCCTGTACCCGCTCGTCTCCAGCGCGGCGCACGCCTTCAGCGCCCTCTCGGTGAAGGCGGCGCACATCGGCTTCCTGGTGGACTATGCGTCCGTCAGCCTGTTCGGCTATGGCGTGGGCATGCTGTATCGCGCCTACTGCTTCCCTCGCCACCTGCTCGACACCGCCTACAGCCGATGGTTCATGACCGTCTGCTTCGCCAGCACGTGCCTGTGCACGGTGCTGGCGTGCCTCTCCCGCTTCCTGCGCCGCAGCCGCTGGCGCAAGCGGTGCCGGGTGCTGGCCTACGTGGTGCCCTACCTGTGGGACCACGCGCCGCTGCTGCTGCGGGTACTGAGCTGCGGGGCCGGCGCCGGACACGAGCCGTGTCGACCGTCCGACGCCTACCACCTGCACCAGCTGGGCGCGTTCCTGGTCGGCTCGCTGCTCTACGGCACACACTGGCCGGAGCGGATGGCGCCCGGCACCTTCGACCTGATCGGCCACTCGCACAACCTGCTGCACGTGCTCAGCATATACGCCACCTACCAGCAGATGGTGGGCGGCCTGCTGGACCTGGAGGCGGCGCGCCGGCACGGCCCGGGGGCTGAGGCCTCGGCTGAGCAGCACCTTCAGCTGTGGGCCACATGGGGCGCCCTGCTGGCCGTCGTTGTCAACCTGGCCATCGTCGCCGTGTCCGTGGTGGCCATGTTCCGGAAGATCGACCGAGAGACTGAGAAGAAGGAAAAGCTCTGATGCTGCCATCTGTAGTCGGAGTGGGAAACTGCGGCCTACGGTGCCCGCCGCATGTGCTCCACTGGCTTTCGATGTTAGCGGTAGAGGGATAGACGTCTCAGCTATGTACACACATCATTTGGATCGCAATATGGCCAGTCGCAATGTGTCAATCGGAGTGCCTTAGCCTCGTCACTGCCAGCGGGAAGTCCACTGCTCGACGATCAGAGGAACGTTGGTCAACATTCACCGGCGTTGCTATGCTTCCAATTTGCTTGCCTCACGCCTAGATCTGTATTCGTAGATTTAGTGTCATTTAGTTAGATATTCGTCAACATTTGTGATGTAAGTTCGGAGGACAGTTTCTCATAACCTATTGGAAATGGCGCAGTGCTGGGACCGGATGGTTAGCTCAGGCTATGTGCGTAAGAGTAAGAAGTACTAATGATTGGCCCATTTGGCTAGCTTGGACTACAACATAGTTTGTACTATGATAATAGAAAGAATAATAGAGCAGAATAGGGAAGAATTGTAGGAAGTATTCTCCTTGTGGTTTGCACTTTGCTACCTCGCTTGGTGATATTTAGACAAAACATCCCGAAATACTTACTGCCTGAAGTGTTGTTTTACATGATTTTTCTCTCAACCTTCAGCTTGTTTCCAACCAAAAAAAGTCATGAAATTATTTTGCCATTGCATGCTTAGGTAAGAAACATGTTACTTTGATGTGCTCTTACTTTTTGCCGTGGATTGCCTTTTTCTGTTGTAAAGAGATTGTGTGTAGTGCGTAACTCAAAGAGGCTCCGTTTTTCTCAACAGGTAGCTTGCCCTTTTGTGTATTACTTTCAAAGCAAGAATGCTGTAGTATTGCAATTTGTATTACTGAAGTATTCCTGTTAAATGTTTTACGGGGTGACCTGGGGTCGACCGGTCACCGGTGTATGACGAAGAGGTGAGGGTACTGTATGTTTCTGGCGTGATTGAATGTTTAGAGTCGCCGTTTAGTCGTGACGAGGTAGTTAGCGTAGTCTGTGTCAAGGCAGAGTGTTACTGTGGCACCTCTGACTGGCCGGGTTGTTGGCTGTAGCACCTCTGGCCGGCTGGGTTGTTGGCAGCGGCACCTCTGGCCGGCCGGGTTGTTGGCAGTGGCACCTCTGACTGGCCGGATTGCTGGCAGTGACATCTTTGGCGGGCCGGATTGTTGGCAGTGGCACCTCTGGCCGGCCGGGTTGTTGGCAGTGGCACCTCTGGCCGGCCGGGTTGTTGGCAGCGTGCTATGTCACATTCGGTGTTCTCTGCAGATGCGGAGGAGCGTTTCCGCTTTAAATGAACCTGGATCGGTATTCGTGTAGTATGTTATCATTTTAGCAGCTGTTACGATACGGAGTCGGAATAAGTTCAACAATCTTACGGTACAATGCAATCTGATTCAATTACTACTTTCGTTCGAGTCGGGCTGTGCCGTGTTTAGCTGGCGTTACGCGCCGATTCGTTGTCTGAGGGTACGCGTTGTATTCCTAATGACCATCCAGCCTTGCGTCAGACACGACAGCTTTGTGATGGTGTATCAAGTTGTAATTCGGGCTTACTTGCTCGATCTAGTTCTGATTTCTTTGTGAACTTCTTGGGGCTATTTTGATGTCACGTGTGCATTTTATGTGCGCACTCGAATGCTGTGATTTTGTGATTTCCCAGTAATATCTTCCACTGAATCAAATAAGTGAACTTCTGGTTCTGAACGCTCTGTTTAGAAATATTATTTACTCATAATAATTGAGTGCCGTTAATAATAAGATTCCCATTTTGTAAAACTTAACATTTGTAGCGCATCTAACCATTTTACATCGGTGGTGTTTCTTACTGGAGCGTTGGCTACCGTGGTTCTGCTGTCGGTCTTGTTCTGAGCACATCACCACATCGTGCGTGTATGACCGTTATTTCCGTGACCGTGTCCCTGGCCCTGTGTCTGGCAGCGCTATTTGTCGGTGTGGACAGTAGACACTGGGCGGTGGACGGTGGACGGTGGACGGTGGACGGTGTCCAGTGTCCAGTGTCCAGTGTCCAGTGTCCAGTGTCCAGTGTCCAGTGTCCAGTGTCCAGTGTCCAGTGTCTGCCTACCTGGTGTCTGTTGGCCCGATACACCCGCTCTCAGGGCCCGACGTGTACCGCCACGCTCGTGACTATCTACGTTAGGACCGGGCTCGGCGCAGTGTAAAGGGACAGGGATGGCGCCTCTTGTGGGCGTAGCTGCAACCGAGGGACCCAAGTTTCGGTGATATACGAGCCGAAATGCACAATTACGTATATACCAGGGTAAATCCACGCGCTTGTACATGTATCAACTTGATGTGAGTAAAAATAAACTCTGTATTGTAGCTGCGCGTTCTCTTGCGAAAAGCTGCGGCATGGAATACGAGTTGTCAAAGATAACCGAACTGGCAAGGCATTGAATTTGATCGGAAAGCATTAGAAAACGGGTTGGGGACATACGTGGGTGTTTAACATCGCGGAAACACATTGGCATTTGTCAGTGGTCGGATGGCTATAACCTCGGTAAACATGCCGACCTCTAAAGATGTCGGCAGCTTGGAATCGGTATGCCGACATCGGGCTGACGTCGGCATCTCGTCAGTACACCACGGCTGAATGTCGGCATGCCGACCGCTGAGTTGACGTCGGCTCTACGCATTTATAATATACGAGAAGCATTCAAAAAGCAACTGCATTATTTTTTGCCCTCAAGATTTAATTTTCGAACACGGGTGGCTGAAACTTCGCTCACTTCTCCACATGGTCCCCGTCCTTCTCAACACACTGTTCCCACCTCCGCACCCAACTCTGGTGGCACTCTGCGAACTCGTCTTTGGGGGTGTGTTGAGCCCACTGGTAGATGGCGCCTCCCAGCACCGTCCTGGATGCATAGCGCCGTCCCCGAAGGCTGTCCTTAGTCGCAGCCACCACCGGCGACTCCGCCCTCCTCAGCACCAAGACAGACGGCGCCACCGTCTGCCCCGGAGCGCCCTTCAAAGCGCACGCTGCCCTGGGACCGCTCTCCAACGGAGGTTGGCAACCCACGTGTTCGGCTTCTGTTTCAGCCGGGCTCGACCGGAGGGCGGTCGAGCTCGGTTGATGGCAGGATGCGAGTGGACCGCCCTAGAATTCATTTTGGGGAAAACCCGTCTTCAGGTACCAAGGAAATGTTTTAATTGTTTCTTGTCGCCTGAGTACTTTTGAACATTCTAAACGTTCCTTTCCGTGCTTGCCCTTTTCTTGTGAATCTTTTCTACCTTGTTGAACGTTTTTTGCTGTTTTTAACATTTTACTGCCGTACTAAACGTTTTCCTGCTCATTTGAACTTCTTATCGTCTTGCTGACGTGTTGACCGTTTCTTTGAACGCTTTTACTGTCCTTTAGGACACAGTGATGCTCTTTTGTGTTCTTCATAACCCTTGCGTTCCTTTGAACGTTTCATTGTTGCTCTGAACATGAAATTAACTTTCCTTTTTTAAGTAAACTTTCCTTGAAGAGTTGCTTAATTCCCTTCTACATTAGGAACTGTGTCAGTTTGCGCCGACTTCGACCGGTTTGGTTGGGGGCATTTGTCCCTAATACCCCTCCCCCCCCCCGGATCTGCCAGTTGGAATAGCACAAACCAAAGATCAAGCTCACATCACCGTCTAAATGGCGGCTCCGAAGATACCCAGACCCATTAAGGTACCACCTATCTCCAATGTCTCGCAGTCGCAGTCGATTTCTTTCCATGTTTTATTTACAAGAAATCGTATGTTCCTGTTTTGGGGATATATGTGAGTAGAGGCAAGAATACATTTATTTCATACATATCATCATGGATATGGTAGGTATAACCTTGTTCCGTTTATCCTAACTCGCCAGCCATTGGTCTTACCCTGTCTTTCTCCCCGGTTCAGACGTCGGATTAATTTGTATGTCCATCAAGACCATCAGAAGTGTCCCGAATATGGGCTGAATACATTCAGCCCAGATTCGGGACACCTCTGATCGAGCTGTAATTTGCACTGGATATGCGTCTGGGGACTAGTAGTTTATACCCCGAAGCATGTGGCGTCACTCCCTCCAGATAGTGACCTATTTTTTACCACAGTGTAATTAGTATACCTATATTTACCATTCGGGGAAAGTTACTACGGACCTGCGCTACACTTTGTCATATTTTTGTTTATCTAAATTAGATAATTTCCGCTATTAGAGATCTGCTGTGCAACGTGATTTCCGGTTGACCCGCAATGACCTTAGGTCAATGCGTGACCTTGAAAGGTCAACTCAACATGGGAAAGGTAAGATCGAGTCCCTGTGAGTAGTTAAGCGTCGGCTTTGGCGCTTTAGCTGCTCTGGGTGGGCCACAATCTGCTGTACAAAATTCTACCCTTTGGCCTTGGTTGACTCTGAAGGTCAGACCGTTTGAAGTTACGCCAACTACTGGTCCCCAGGCGCATATTCAGTGCAAATAAAACCCCGATCAGAGGTGTTCCGAATCTGGGCCGAATCTGGATTGAACCTGGGCTGAATATGGGCTGTCTTGATGGACATTTAATTTCGGGGAAATATCGAGCCAATATCGGCAGACGTGTCAATGTTAGGGAAACATCGGGTCAGTGTCGAAATATTGGGACAATGTCGGCCCGACGTCGGGTCGATGTCGGGGGAAATGTTAGGCCGACATTGGCCGCCGTCCGCCGCTGACAAGGTAACATCGGCTTCACATCGGGGAAACAGCGGGCCGACGTCGGTCCGATGTCGGGATGCAGCGCTGTTTTCACGCCCGAGATGCCAACGTCGTGCCGGCTTGGGCTGGATGTCGGTTGGATGTCGGCTGGATGTCGGCATACTGCTGACAAACCCACTACGTAGCTGACATCGGGCTGACGCCGGGACGACAGCGGGCCGACATCCGACAGCGGGCCGACGACAGTGGTCATCGGTCAGACATCGATATGTTTTCTGGGAAGTCTCTTGCACAGGTAATTGATCACAGTCGTTGAATGGATTGATTACATCTGACACGCTGCAGTACATGCATGCTGTACCTGACTTCTCGTTCTGGGGCGATGGGCCTCGGTGTGTCGTGTAGTCGCACGTTCCGTCTTTTACCCTTGTGTCCCGCTGTGTCATGCGTTCGGTCATGCTATGTTTGTGCTCCGAGCGTCCACTATTCTGATAGAGCACTACCGGTCTGAACTGCCGCGCGCACGATCGGCTCGCTCAGTGCCCGGTGGGGTTTCACTTTCGGCTTTTACCGGCTGTGTCGGTAGAAATCGGCGCTGGCCGGTGCGCGGGGCTCGGTTTTTCTGCGTCTGCCGTGCGTCTGTGGGTCGGCATACTCGCAGCCTGGCAGGCTGGACGCGTAGGCCGCCGCTACCGCAGCCACATTGTTTAGAGAAATCGAAAGCGCCGCGTCCGAACGCGCTGCGCGCGGCGCGCTATCGTCCGCCGCGGACTGCGTGCCGCCCTCCCACCGTCCCGTGGCTGGCGGAGGAGGATGTGCTGCTGGCACCGTGAGGCGGTTAGTAATGAGCGGGCGGTATGGCTGGGAGAGACCCCGTCCAGCGCTCCCCGGCTCGCTGGTATGCGCCGAACGGGGTATGGCAGACTGGTAATGTTGACAGCTCGGCTGTGAAAGGCAACCTGAATTAATGAAACGAAGAACGGACGATGCACGTTGCGTAAGTTCGGGATTCAATCGTAAGTGCTTAAAGCAGCCCATAAAGAGCCGTATAGTGTGTGGAGCAATACTGGGCTCTTGTGATTGTCAGCGCAACTCTGCACGGTTGACCGCTGGTGCCGTTGAGCCGATATTCATTTACCATTTAAATCTGCCTGCATTATCTACCAAGATACGAGATGATGTCATGACAAGCAACTTTTGGCATGTAGCATAAACCGCTATGCAGTGATTCACTTCAGATGGCCTTGAAATTTCATCTGAGAGTGAGGGGTCCGGGAGCTATTGTGGCTTTTTGCCATCGACAAGCGTCTCAAAAGTGCAGTATCAGTTTGCAATACCCGTCTGCAAATGAATAATAACTTTTAGCACGCTTATCGCCTGTCAGTCGGGCGCTGATTTAACTTCCTGATGTATAGTTCTCTCACGCGGCAGTGACACTACTCCGCAATTTATGGTAGTAATGTTCACATGACGGAGCTAGTAATGAGTTCCCTGGGCATGTCATTGCTCGCATCTTATGGTTGGTTAAATAGTTGGCAGGGAAAGTTCGGCGCGGTCCTTGGGCTACATGGGTACTTGATAGACAGCCCATGGCCCATCATAAGGGATTGATCTGGAGCTCTTTTAGTTGTGTATTGTCTATTAAGATGTTTGTGTTTAATTTACTAAAGGGGAATGCAACGGTGCTTGGGCTCTGATTAGTTTGCCAAATAGGGAAGACTAGTTGCAAAACAAAGCTCCCGTGGACCGGAAAACTGCTCAGGTTTGAACAGTTACCACATAGCTGACAGTTATTCCAATACTGCCTGGTGTGCATCGTTTATGCACCGCACAATTTCTTTGGTGATCCCTCTGCCTCGAGAACAGGTGCTCCGTCACTCTTCCTGACCTCCATTCTCTGCGCTGCTGCGGCGGCGGCGGCGAGCGGTGCCAGTTTCCGTCGTCGGCCACGGGCGGCGCCACCAGCGCCCGCCTCCAACCTGTGCCGCTAACGGGGCCACTGGCAGACGGACGGCGGTCCGGTGCGGAGGGAGCCAGCCCGAGCGGACGTCGGCCGCGCGTCTCCGGCCGTCAGGCGTCAGTGTCGCGTCGCCAGCGGTCCGCGCCGCCGCCGCCAGCCATGGCGCTCCGGCAGAACAAGCCGCGCGATGTCGAGAAGGCGTCCTACTACGTCTGGTTCCTGGGCGCGCTGGAGAGCCGCGGTCTGCGCGGACGGCAGTTCATCGCGCCCGTCGTCGACGAGCTTCTCCGCAAGGAGGAGCACGTCGAGCCCACCAAAGTGACGCTGCAGGTCAGCGACAAGGGCATGAAGATCGTGCAGCACGTGCCCAAGAAGGGCGGGAAGGGCCGCACGGAGCCGGTGAAGCACTTCATCCCGGACCACGCCATCACGTGCGCGCTGCAGGAGCCGGCACCCGACCGCGACATCGTCAGCTGCATCCTGCTCATCTTCAACCCGGTGACCAAGTGTCCGGTGCATGTGCACACATACCGGTGCGACTCGCCGGAGACGGCGGCGCTGCTGGCCAGTCAGCTGCAGACGCTGGCCGCGCGGCCCGACAACCGCGCCCACATCGAGCAGATCGAGACGCGCCTACAAGAGCGGGGCCTGCTGTCCGGGCCGCCGCCGCCGGGGCCGGCCGAGCCGCCCGGTGAGGAGGAGCCCCCCAGAGCCGAGCCCGAGTCGGCGCCCTCGAGCGGGGGCTCCGGCTCGGCCTCCGGGGCGCCCCCGGTCGCCTCCCTGTTCGACTCGCTGGCCGCTGAGCTGCGCAACAAGATCGGCAGCCGCGACACGGGTCCGCTGCTGCTGCCGCCGCGCGACTACGACACGACCCAGACGGCGGGCCGCGCCGGACAGAAACACGCCGTCCAGGAGGACTCGAGCGGCATCGGCTCCGACGACGCCCCGAGCCCCGACCACCGGGACCGGGACCGGGAGAGGACCTCGTCAGGTCAGTCACGGGTTGTGGGAGGTCAGGTCACGGGACCGGGGAGAGGGAGAGGTCAGGTCGGGTCACCGAGACTGGGGATCACGTCAGTCGCTGAGACGAGGGGTGTATGCGGTATACCTAGTCAGACCAGTCACTGGGTAGGGACCGTAACCAATGATGGCACCACATCCTGCTGCCGCCACTTATCTTATCGGGCAAGCTCGTCATATCGGTCAGCTTAGCCATGCTAATGATAAGATATGTTTAAACTGCCGGGCATGTTATCGTTGGAGGAGATTTCGGGTGCTTTACCGCGGGCCGGGGGGGGGGGGGATGTTTAATCACTCCCTTGAGCTGTTTTGCACAAACTTACTTTTCTCAGTTTTCCCTATTTTTAAACCCCAGTTCGTCTCGGGTCAGGCCAAATGACCCCACCTTCCTAGAAGTTTCCGACCGTGCCACGGGCGCAGTACTTGAAAGAAGTATTTTAAACTTTCAGGACTTTATAAGGCCATCAGTACCTACAATTTGTAGGTATATCTCAGGTTTTTTAATATCGTTGACCTCAGGTCAGGTCTGCTTCGTGACCTACCCATCATAAGCCATGGTGGGAAAAATCATATACTTCTTACACACATCACATCAGCCGATTTCACTCAAGACCATGTCGATTTAGGCCATACTTGATAACCTAGGTGCCTTTTTTATCATTGAACCCCTGAAAGGTCATTTGAGGTCATCCGAGGTCACCAACACTTTGTTGCCAATATCTTTACAGAGATAGAGATAGATGGCACTAATGTATAGGTCTGGTATATTCAGCATGACCTTTGTCGGATCAAAGGTGACTTTAACTCAAGGTCAAATTTTGAAGCTGGCCTAACCAGGTTATTTATATATTTCGAAGCGCCTTAATGAGACAAATACAGCGGTGGAAAAACTATTCCCTTTCTTTCTCAGAACAAACGTTATTCACACAAAAAAATGCAAACAAAATAGTCTTTTTGACCTTTGATGGCAACTGGAGCCATATCTGTTGACCTGAGCTCAAATCTGATTCACCTTAGCAATAGAGCGTTTCAAGAACTTTGGAGTGGTTTTCTGTCGGTTTCTTTCTAGCTATCATAGTTCCCGAGATATTGGTGAGTTTCTGGGGAAAAATACCGATTTAAGAAAATTTAACCTCTGGTGCCCTCAACATTGAAATAAACAAAAAATGGCCGGAGTAGTTTCGAAATGATGTCTGACTAGCTTTCGAACAATGTTTCGTGGAAAATCGAGAGGCCCAGTTCCGTTGGGCTACCAGACACGGCCTTATAGTATATCTCACCGCCAAAGCCTCTGCTAGCGTCACCGTTCGTCCATGTTCGGTACCATACCACGTTATCTCGTGCGCGCTGTGGCGCTCTGCGCGTCACCTCGGATGTAGCCGTTCCAGGGTTCTCACAGCGTTATGAAATCCGTTAAGTCTCATGGTTTGCACCGGAAGTTAACGTTTTAATTGTCGAGGCGAGCGATTCGCGTACGACATAAGGTTGCGCCGTGTTTACGCCACGCACCATCGCTCACCTGCGGGAAGGACATACGTTTATCTTTCCTTCGCACCAGGGACTTGGTCGTCCCGTTATCGACTCAGTGTCTGTTATGCCGTTGGTAGGTGCGGATCTGTGCAGACTGCTGTAGTTACTGTGGATGTGGACGCTGCGTATTCGGGCTGTCCGCCGCCCGGCCGCCCCACTCCGAGGCGGCCGGGACGTGCCGGGGGCGGCGCTGTGTCGTGTCGAGGGCACCCGGTCCGCTGCGGCCGGCCGGCCGGCCGGCTGGAGCCGCTCGTGACTGGCGGTTTTCGGCCGGCCGGCGGCGGCTAGCGGGCGCAGCCCTGACCCTTTGACCCATAGCCGGCCGGCACGGCACGACCGCCGCGCCATTGGCAACATGCCGCTGTCATGCCGGACACTGTCGGCCGTGTACGCCGCCGCAGCTCGGCCGGGGACGGACTGAATACTCCGCTCAGACCGGCCGCCGGTGCGTGACATTGAGATTCACGCTGGACGCGAGAGCGGCGACCGGCAGCCACCGTGACCGGCAGAGGCGGGTTACACTCGGATGACGCTCCTGTGAGCCGGGCCGCGCCTGGGATCACTCTCCCCGTCCGTGGGATGAGCTCAGTGGCTAGACTATACTAGACTAGACTGGTCTAGACGAGGCGGCGCTGCTGTTAAACAGGGTCGCCGAAAACCGCCTTTGGATGTCTGTTTAGGAGTCCGGTGCGACTGTCTCTGCGCGCGACATCCGCTCCGCTCCCGCTCCTGGTCGAGTTCGTCCGTCGGATAACGGGAGCTCGGAGAGCGCTGACCGTCTGTCGCGTCACGGCTGAGACGCCGGAGAGAGAACACGGACGGAGCGTCACCGGTCTCCGCCGGCTATGGCGACACGGGCTGACAGAGAATTCCACGGCACATCTGCCGGAGAGGCTGTCATTAGCGGCCCGAACTGACCGGTCCCGGGCGGGCCGGCCGGCGGGCCCGGCAGCAGCCGCGGTGGGCTCTGATTGATCGTGGTTAGACGGCGGGCAGTCCTGTCCTGTTAAGGCCTGCCATGAGACCGCTCGACAGCCAGGCAATGAGGCACAGCCGCGGCCGGCTGTCTGTCTGTCTGTCTGTCTGTGTCTGTCGACCACACGTCGTACGCGGAACGAGTCACGGGTCAAGGCAAAGCGGTAATGACCCAAAATGGCCCGGATAATGCAAGGTTCATGCGGCCATTGTTCGTCATTCTCGACTAACAGCTTACCGCGGGTCCATTGTGGCTCGCCGTTAAATGTGCCATTGACGAGGAATCGCAGAGCAGACCCACTTTCAAAAATATTCAACTTTCCACTGGCGTCTGTGCGCGCTGCGGTGAAGATGGGACCGTGGCGCCGCGCGGGCCGGCGAGCGGGTCGGTGTGCCTGTCGGGCCCATCTCTGACGGCGCTCGCTCCCACCGTCGCACGCTGTCGCCGCTCGTCACGGCTCGTGATCAACGCGGCCGCCGGCGGGCGCCCGAGTCGGCGACCTCCAAACCCGGTGACAACCGGGCCGCCCCGGCTGCCGGGAGCCGGGAGCCTGTGCGCGGAACTGTGCTGCTCGGGCGGAGCTGCGTGGCGGCCCAGATCGGCCCGCCGCGCAGATCGGGGGCCGCCGCCCGCCGCCGGCCGACCGGTAACGTTCCGCTGCCCACCGTTCTACGTATGTAGGAGGTGCTGTACCGCCGTGGAACAGCTGGCGCCGCCCCGGCTCCATGTCCGCCCCACAAAGCACCAGCTGGGATGCCCACCCACCGATAGACCGCCTGGAATCCACCGGCGGCTTCCGCGGCCTCACTGCGGTGGCGGCTTCCATGTTGGCTCTCCATAAACACACCTACCTACGTACACACATACACAACACACTCACTGGCTTCCTCAGCAAACACGCACACGCCCACTCAACGACGCGCATGTTCCCACGCACGCCGCACGCAAGTACACTACATACATTAAACACAAATACATGCATACACAGGTGCATGCATAGTGCAAACCAACATGCATGCACATTGCACACCGACTCGGATGCGGTCAATGTCCGGGCGGCGCGGAAATGGGTCAATATTTCCCAGTTTGGCCGGATTCCGGTCGCGTGGGATCGCCGCTTGAAAGCGGTACGGAGCGGCTTTCTCCGCGGCGGCGGCGGCGGCGCGGTGCGATCTTCCCGGACCGTCTGCCGTGTGCGGCGGCCGGGCTATCACCGACCGCGGGAGGCCGGCGCCGGACCTGCAGCTGCATACAGCATACAGCACACGGCCGAGGAGTCCGACAGCATGCTGAGCCGCCGTCCCGG
>JARFNZ010192094.1:0-11735 GCA_031763405.1 Balanus nubilus
CCCCGTCCCCGTCCCCGTCCCCGTCCCCGTCCCCGTCCCCGTCCCCGTCCCCGTCCCCGTCCCCGTCCCCGTCCCGCGCCCGTGGGCGGCGGGTCGTCGAGCGCTGCTCACCTGATCCTTGAGGAAGAGTGAGCAGTTGTCGGTGTTGCGCGCCGCCTGCACTAGCACCTTGGCGGCGCCGTTATGCAGCAGGAGGCGGACGGCCCCGATGTTGAGGAACGTCAGGTTGGCCAGCGCGGCCGAGGCCAGCAGCAGCGTCTCCACAGAGTCGGTGGTGGCCGCCAGACCTGTGGGCCGCAGGGAGACACGGGTTACATGTTGTACCGGGAGGGCTGTGGTCATGATCCCTTACAAGGCATGTCGCTTATCTGAAGTTTGTATTCGTCCCGTGATGTCAGGATTGGGTTAAAGAATGTAAATAAGTCTTCTAGTAGTGAGATCACAAAAAGTTTCCACAACATTCAAACACCGTGGAAAGTATTCCTACATTACATGTTATATAACATAAGAGTTATGTAACATTGAGTTTGAACTTTGAATGGTCACGAAAATGGCACTATTTTCGTGTTTTGTTCCTCGCTCCAGTCTACTCACCAGTGAGCTCTCTGATGATGTCCTCCACATTGTCGCTGATGCCACGCACGTGATGGATGCTGTCCACCCACGGCGAGGTGACCTGCGCAATGACCCCTGCGCACTCGGAGCGCTCCTCCTCAGTGGAGCGCGGGTCGGCCAGGATGGAGGTCACCACCCTCAGACCGTCTGCCTGCGAAACACGGGGGAGAACCGCCGTCAGATTCTGTCCTGCTCACCACAGAGACACACGGCTGCGACCACAACCACCCGGCGGCGGCCGGGATGATTACACTGCGACAAACCACCACCGGTGTGTTGGTGGTTCCGGCGGGCGTTTTGGGACGGGTGGCGCTGCAGGCCGACTGCAGCCGCCCGGGTCAGGCCGCTGCTGAGAGGTTTGACCAGTCGATCGGGTTGCATGTGGTGATGATATAAGCGTTTACGGTTCTCGTTCGTTACACCGCCTACGAGCGGAGCCTTTCTCAGCGCCGACCGAGCGAGGTGTCTGCACTCCGACCCGGCGGAAACCGGCGCCGGCCCGCCGCACCGCCGCAGCGAACGGGCTATTGCAGACTGATTAGCCGTGCTTGGACCCAGCGCCAATGAACGGGACTCAGACTCAGACGATCTGAAGCGCGGTAGCCACCATTGGCGGAAATATGACGTTTTTATGTTCATCGTCTGTGCAATACGGTACAGAGTGACCGAACTGAGTTGCATGAAGCTGTGCCGGCCGGTAGCCGAGTTCGTGACCACCGAGTTCGTAACCCTGAGTCCGCAGCGGACTGAAAGGTCACGGCGCCTGTCGGCGGTCCGGCGCTGCGGCACGAGTGGTGTGTCAACACCACCACCGATGGCGTCAGGAGCTGGCTGAGCCCGCCACACGCCTGATGGCGTCAGGAGCTGGCTGAGCCACACGCCTAATGGCTTCATCGGCGGTCTGGCGCCGTGATTCGTCCACGGCCCAGCACGTTTGAGGTCGTGCTGGGGCGCCGATGTTTGGCCGTTCGCCGCCTCTCGCTGCGGTCAGCACCGACCCACTGAAGAGGTTCGCTTTCAACGTGCGGCCGAGCTTATGGCCGGTTTGCAACACACGGCCGCGGCCCGCGCCACCGTCCTAATCCCGGCGTGAGCCCAGGGGCCGTTAGGGAGCCAGCTCTCAGAGGCATTGCGGCTGGTACGGCCAGCGAGCTTTTCAGATCCACAGAACCACGTCTAGACATAGGTAGGATTGCTGAGATGCTTACGGTGCACGCACTGAAACCGTTCCTCGCATTCTCACGGATAGGTTTCTCGTTCAACAGTTTATCCCGAGTTCCCCGATGATGCTCGCGGCCGAAAATAAGCATAACGGTGAGCGAGGATCAGAGGCAACCGCAAGTTTTACGAGTCTCCCAAGTGACCTTCGCGCAAGCGGGCAAGCTGTGTATAAATATTCAAATCTGGCATTTAGTCGTGAAGGTAGGGGCCAGGTAAAAATGACCAGATTTGGCTTATTATCACCATGTTCCCGGCCATTGTCGCCAGGATCTGCGGCGCGCTCAGATAAGATGGCGTGTTCTGTGAACTCAGATACCGTGATGTCAGCATCTTGTCCCGTCCTTCCTGGGACGGTCACGGCCTTCGGATTCTGGTGCAGCCGGCCGAAGCACTCCCTGCCCGGTGTTTTTATACACCCCGTCTGCAATCACCGCCTCAGAGGTCCGACGATTTTTTTCCCACGTGTCGGCGGCGATCAAGATTTTCCCCATCGCGCGGCCACTGATCACATCGAGCCATTCATGCGGCGCGATTTGCCAGATGATGCGGCTGATACCGGCTGATACCGGTTGATACTGGCCGATACTGACTGATACTAGCCCGTCCAGGTGGTGGTGCCAGGGTACGTGCTAACCACACACACACACACACACGGCAGGAATGCCGTCGGTCCTGCACCGCTGACCCCGCTATCACCGGCCAAGTTCCGCCAACAGAGCCGGCCAATCACCGCCTTTCTTCAATCCACCGGGGCTCTGGAGATCGGAGAATCCCAGGAAGTATCAGCTCCGGCCGCCGGATCCTGGGCCGGCTGATTGAAGGGTGGCTGACAGGAGCGGCTGATCGGTCGGCTCGGTGTCCATCCAGCTGATTGACCAGCTGGATGGACCCTGCTCCGTGATCGCACCTTGCTGGGAATCACCGACCAGGGGTGGGTGGCGTGCGGCCCGGGCCAGCCCGCCGGACGGCAGGGCGGGTCGCATTCCACACGCACCCAAGCTGTGCTATATGGAGAGAAGGCCGATATTTCGCCGGCGCACTGCCACGCGCCCTAACGGGCCGGCGCCTTTCACGGGAGTTGCGTGTTCTGCACGGGCCGGAGAGCCGGATCTTACAGATCATCCGGACCCTGCTGGGTACGGGGTCATGGACGGTGGACATCCCACGTACCTATCTCAACATCGATTCCCTTTCTGGAAGAAGACCGACATTTGTACGGGCCGCCCTCTCAGCTCCCGGCCTCCTCAGTGCGTCGTCAGACATACAGAAACTCATGCCGGCTGATTGGCCAACTCGCCGGTCACGTGACAAACCACACGGCGGGTGGCTGAGGTCACGTGGTGCCGGGTTGACGGATGTCCGGCGCGGCTGAGTCGTGTCACATGTCTCCCGTCTGTTGGCAGACGGCGGCCAGACTGGCCGGGAGCGGCAGCCCCACTCCCACCCCGGCCGGGCCTCCGACACCGGCAGACACCGCCCGGGATCACAGGCTGAGATCACTGGCGGGAGCGGCGCTTGGCCCGCGATAAGCACGTGCTTACGTGACACTTTAGTGTCTCGAGTCGTCTGAGAATCCGTTTGTCAGATCCTGGTATCGCGACGGGGCGGCCGGATCTGAATAAGGCGAGAGGCTCAGCACTGCAAATCTACGGGTGCGGGCTCCGTTGTGTCGCCGTGTCCGCGGTACACCTTATCGTACCGGACGGACTTATCTACACCATTCCACCGCCTGTCTGATTCGATATGGCACTCCCGCAGCAGCACTCACCTTCTCGAAGGCTTTGATTCCCTGCGAGACGCAGCAGATGGTGGCCAGCGCGCGCAGAGCCTGCGGTCGCACCTGGCGCCGCCTGCCGGCCACCAGAGAGACGAGCCGGGCGGCGGCGCCCTGGCCGGCCAGGATACGGCACAGCCGGCCGCCGTCCAGGCCGACCGAGGTCAGAGAGCGCAGACCCAGCTTCAGACAGAGCACATCGCGCTCCGGGGACAGCGAGCTCAGCAGCACCTGAAGAACCGTAGACAACGAGTTAGAGTCAACCATAACCCGCGCTCTGCCAGGAGGAGGGGGGGGGGGGGGGCGTGGGTACGCCCGGAATGGGTGAGGTGAGCTCCCAGACCCATACATTTGACGTCCGCTGGACCATATACCCACTGACTTCATAGAAAACACAGCTATTGACCAATAAATCCACTTTGAGCCGGAAACTGGGCGGTCAGACTCGCCTGGTGTCCGGTACAGACACGAGGCGGACAGTGGGGTAATGTCGTCCGCGGCCCGCCGGCCCGCAGCCGCACCGTCCGCCACCAACCAGTTTTTTTTTCTCTCATGCAAGGGTTGGCGGGCGGAACAATGGGGTCTTTTTGCCCGGGTCTGCGGTGCAGCGGTAATTATTCCCATGGCCTGGGAAACACACGACTGATGTCACCCGGGCCAATTGACGCGTCTGCTTGACTTCGCCGGCTAGATGCCGCATCAGCTGTTAGTTCCAAACGATTGGGATTTCGTCTTAAGGTCTACAACGCAAATAATGTCGGAGGTTAGCTCCCTGCACGCTGGAGCGACTCTCACCTTGACCTCTTCTCCGAGGATCAAGTCCACCAGGTGGTTGAAGGCCTGCGCCAGCGAGGTCAGCACCTGCACCAGGTCGTCGACCTTGAAGGTGCGGTTCATCTGGCCGCAGGACTTGACGTATTCGAGCATCTTCTCCATCAAGGAGCGCAGCTTGTCCAGGTTATCGACGTGCGAGGCCTGGCCGTCCGGGTGCGAGATCTCGTACTCGCGGACGAAGCTCTGGATGCGCTCGGTGACGGTCTGCGCGATCTGTGGCACCTCCCTCACGTCCAGATCCTCCATCCTCCTGTCCAGAGGGACGTCATGGTCAGTGGCACGGTCACGGACCTGGCCGCGTCTCACGGAGACATGCACTCACTCCGGGGGGCTGATATAGATCGATAGCAGAGACACGCACGAAACGCACACGCATTTTAGGGCACTCAGCTACAGTGTGCACGTTTACATATATGGGGAATAAGTAATGCGTCTTTATGTCATATCCAGTTCGGTGACTCAGAAATATACTTCATAATGCATGCTTGCACATTGAAATCGACATGCACCAGGTTCACTGTCAAAGGTTCTGGGCCGACAGGTCCATATACGACTCTGTGCCGTTTTCCCCTTCTTGGTAGCCCGTACTTTTCGACTGCGTCTTCCAGAGCACCGTTTACAATCGCATGCAAATGTACTGGCCACTTTCCCGCAGCGGCGGCGCGGCCGGGCTGGTACTCACGTGAAGAGGGAGCCGAATTCCCTGCTGACGGTCTTGGCCCGGACCTGGATGTCGCGGATGTTGGTGCGGGCGTTCCGCGCCGACAGGGCGAGAAGGTGCGACATGTCCGAGATGACCGACTTGCTCTGCAGCGTGTTCATGCACTCGACGTCCACCTCCCAACAGGTCTCGTGGAGCCAGTGGCGCACCGAGGGTGACCTGTGAACGGTCAGGTCGGGTCAGGTCGGGTCAGGTCGGGTCGGGTCGGGTCGGGGCAGGTCACGCGGGTCAGTCAGACCGGTGCAGTGACCGGTGCAGTGACCGGCTACGGCAGCCATCAGTGGGATGTGGCCTGCCAGTGGCGGTGGGATAGAGACTGTACCCGCCGAATCACTGTCCGGCGGAGGCAGCGGCTGGGAATTCCGCAGCGCCCTCCTGAATGGTGTGTGTATGTGTGCTGTGTAAACTCGGTAGACGGGACGGCGCTCCAGCATGGCACCGCACCGCGACGGACGTGTGCTTGGCTGGGTCGGACAGGACACGCGGCCAGCAGCTCCCATTTCGGACCGGATAAAGACGGTTTCCTGCGATTGGTGAACTCTGGATCACAATAACTCGGGCATGTCGAGCGAACCAAGCGTCAATAAAAACGGGAAATTTTACCAGGAAAGAAACAAACAACAAAAGCTTGTGGGTTGATTGTGGACAAGTTTGCCAAGCACTTGCCGGGAAAGGCCAGGGGAGTGTTGATTTTACAATTGATTAGTTGTGTTCAGTGTCGGACCGGGGTGGTGGTTGAAATGGACGGGTTGGGAACCCTTCATGCAGACAGTGACATGTTATTCACCGATGCCCAGTTCAACTACGACCCGATTATGATCTGAGTATAGCTCAGCGCACGTCTCTTCTTCGTATCGTGACTTGCGATTATCTAGGAGTAGATAAGCGTCATCTCTTTCCCTGTTCTTCATACACTTGGACACACTTTCCTTGACATTTTTGTAATACCGAGGTGCTAATCACCATGTAGCATATTTGCAAATCTGACGAGTATTTCCTTTTGAACGAGTTACAAGAAAAAATGGCACATGGCAAGATAGCCGGGAAGGACGTTTGCCGCGACCAGTTCCCGAATATGACGTGCGCCGTAGTTACCCACACGACCTGACTGATCTCTGTTGCCAGATTGTCATGGGCCGTGCTCTCGGGTACCAGTCGGCCAGCATTTCACGTCAGAAAACGTGACGCCCACTGAGAGCGTGCACAGATAGCGAGAAGGTCATTCACAACGCCACGTTCCAATGACGTATTTCAGCCATATTTTGGTTACCGGCGATTGACCTTATCACAGCAGGGGGTACGACACAGATGTGTCGGTATGCCTCTCCTCTGACCGCGGCGAACCGAGTGGGCCGGCCGGCCGGCCGTCTGGCGTGCTCGCGTGCGCCGCCTGCACAGGGGCGTATTGGACGGGCCTGATTCCGCTAATGTTGGCTGCCCTGCACCGCAAGATTGAGCCAATATCATCCACAGCTCTGGACGTTCTCACGGTGGCTGAGCCAGTGCATCCGGGACGGCCGATACTGCTCGGAGCTGTACAGCTGAGACCCGGTCGGCGGCACGGCGAGCCGATTCCCCCGGTCGGCTCCGTCTCCGAGAGGCAGAGAATTGCTGCCCCCGTCCCGGCCAGCTGGCCCTCCGGACCGGTCGGGCCCGAACCGGACACGGATCCGGCCGGATAGCCATCACTCCGCGGTGGATGCCGTGATCTCTGGGCGCTGATCAGATCACATCACGCCGCCGAGAGAGGCCAGATTTCCCGGCGTCGTGCTGGCCGCTTCGTTAATCCAGCGAGGTATATGAGCCGCGAATATTTCGGCTTCCGTTGCCTTTCGTTGCCGCCTGCCAGGCTGTCTGGTTTGGTCTTCGCTCAAACGGCGGCAGCTGATCGTGACAGGATGAAGCGATCCTAACCGCGGAGGATGATATAGTTGAGAACGCTCGTGTTTATCTCGGTTTGATGTGAGCGCTGACAAAGTGATCAGTACGAGCTTACAGTCGGAAAGTGGTGATTTTCGGATCATCGCCACGCGGGATGCTAGACGATCGTGCCCACGCGACGGTTTGTTGCGTGAGGTACAGATCAGCGGCTTTAGAGAACCTCTCTATCCCCGGGCGGCGTGAAGCGCGGCTCAGGCGGAGCGGGCACCTCTGGTCTCGTGCCGCCCACGCGCCGGCAGGGGTCGGGACCTGGCCGGGCGGCGACGGTAGCGCCTCCCGCGGCGCCGGCCGTCGTTCGACTGACGGGCGGCGACAGCCCGTCTGCGGCTGGCCTTGGTGCCTGTCTCATGACGAACGACCCCGCCGCCGTAACCACGTCGTAACCGTGTCGTGCCGGAGACCGCAGCGTGTGTCGTGCGCCAGCAGGGGCTGAGTTGCGACCCCCGCTGGCTGGGATGGCACGGAGGCGCTCTGTCCAATTGTTGCGCAACGGTGCCTTTATCCACAGCCGGTGAAGTGGGGTTAACGGGCGAGCAATTATAGCTACCGAAGATTGGCTCACAAATTTGAGGTGAATGGCGCGGTTTGACGTGGGTTGTTTGCCGCTCATTTATTGCATGCAACATTGAGCGAGAGTGGGACGTTCCGGCCTTTTCAGCACATTATGCAACTAACCATCACCAATCCATTGAGGCAAGCCGTTTTTATTCTCCATTTAGCATGCGCCGGCAATGATGCGGTGGGAATTCAGGGATGCCCTGTTCGATAAGACTCTCGTGCGTGGTCTGGTGGCGGCGCCGGTGTTCTTCCCACATCGCGAAAGTTTTTGCTGGACATCACCAAACAAAAACCGGTGCCGACTAAGTAGCAAAATCTGTTCATTACCCGGTCTGCATCGGCCCCCATTAATCGGCGGGTTCCGGCCATTAAACCGGCCCGGGCCGGGACAGGACGGTCCCTCAGAACAGGTTCCCGCACGGCGCGGAGCGGCCGCGGAACGACAACTCGGCCATGGCCTCTGTCCGTCTGTCTGGTCCCAGCCGGGTCTTGTCCTCCCCTTGACCTGTCCTCACCGCTCCTGTACCTGTCCTCTCCGCCCCTCTCCTGTCCTCCCTGTCCCTGGACCTGTCCTCGTCCCTGGACCTGTCCTCCCTGCCCCTCCTGTCCTCTCCGCCCCTCTCCTGTCCTCCCGCCCCTGCTGAGTACTCACCGGACGTCGGTGATGCGCAGTGCTGGCTGCTGCTGCTGCTGCTGCTGCTGCTGCTGCTGCTGGTACGCCTGCTGCTCGCGCGGCAGGCTGCAGAAGCGGCGGGCCTGCAGGTCGGCGGCGGCCGCCTCCAGGTTCCACACGGAGCGGGGCCGACGGGGTAGCGAGGCCGCTGACTCTCCGGCTGGCAGCAGCTGGGACCAGCGCCGCTGAATAGGTTTCCTCTCACCCCTCCGCAGCGCCGCGCGGGCCTCCAGCGCCGGCCGCGGCGAGAAGTCGATGGTGGTGTCGTTGAGCGAGGCGCGCGGCGCCCGAACGGTCACGTGCTGCGTGTCGGGCAGCTCAGCGCGCTCGAGGATCGAGTCCAGTTCGCGCTCGATGGCGGAGCACTCGAGCACGTGGTCGGCACGCACTGGGCTGGAGGTGAGCGGGCCGGCGCGGCTGGCCAGCGAGAGGTCCATGCAGCTCGCCGAGAACGAGCGGTGCTCCTCCACCACCTGCAGGTTTCCGCGCGAGAACCGAGTCTTGGCCGGTGTGTGGCCGGCGCGCGCACGCGGTCGCGACACAGACGAGGTGGACGCGCTGTGAGACGTGGTCAGGATGGGCTTGGGCAGCGACCCTTCACCCGCACTTTTCACCGCGCGTCGCGCCGGACTGCTGCCGCGCATCATCCTTGTCAGGGTCCGCGCGAACGAGCGCTTCTCGAAACGCACGCGTCGCTCGCGCTTCTGCTCATCGCTCTGCGAGTCACAGTTGGACTCACCGGAGTCGGAGAATCCCGAGTCCTGACTGCGCTGGCTGGTGGGCGAGCCCAGCAGCTTGTTGCGCACCTCCGGCTTGTAGTCCGGGTTGCAGTCCAGCAGACTCTTCTGCTCGAGGTTCTGCGTGCGGCAGAAGAAGTCGATGCCCTTGCTGCTGTAGGCACGCACATTCTCGATACCACACGTGGTCGTGCTGTTACTCTTGGAGAAACACTTGTCGGCTGTTTGACCTCGGACGGCCTCGGCGTGAGGCTGCCACAGGTTCGTCTGAGTCTTTGTCATGGAGCTCATCTTGGCGGTCGTGGCGATCTCCAGCTCCAGCTCCGCTCCTCCGAGCTCGAACAGACGCCTCCTGGTACCGCGCTGCTGCTGCTGGCGTTGGCGCGCCTGCTGCTGTGGCGAAATACCCACAGCGGTCCGGGGCGGCTGCGGCGGCGGCGGCGGCGGCAGCGGGAGGTGCGCCGCGTTCAGCGGGTGGCGGTAGACTGGCGCTCGCTCCGGCTGCACGGCCAAACAGGTGTCCGAGCGGCACTGGCGGCGGGCGGCGGCCACTGCGCCGGCGCGCGGCTCGGCGAACACGGGCGTCAGTGGCGGGCTGAGCAGAGCCGCGTCACGCAGCCGGCTGTAGTTGAGCGGGCTCGGCCGCACGGCACTCATCGTGGCCCTGCAACACAGAGGACATCAGCTCACCGGCACGGAGACAGAGCCCGCAATGGGACCGGCGAGTGAACTCACAACAGGGAGTGGGGTCAGAGCCACCACTGGGTGTGTGCGGCAGGGATGGTATGAACTTCGGAGGCGGTTTGACTGGGCTGGCCTGTAGGCGGATTGACATGCGACAGGCCGAGCCAAGCACGGCACGGCCATAGGTTCGGTCGCGTTCTGTAGCAAAAAGGTGAGCCGAACGGTGACCCGCGCCGGGCCTGTGAAGACGCCGACAGTTCCCGGGAAGTCGCGTGTCGCCGCCGACAATTAGCATCAGGACAATGGCCTGTCCGACCGGTATCTGATTACCAACACGTCACATTATCGAGACGTCATCACGGGAAGCTAACACATTTTCATGCTATCTCCGCTCTGCATCGAAGGCAGCAAACGGGCCGCGTATGCGCGACCTCTGAAATTGGGGTCTTGCAGCGCAAACAAAATTCTTGGGAACCCATTTTGCAAGATGATGTCATATCGTTGGCCAAGTGAGCGCTGTCGTGTCATATCAGAGCGACGGGGATTGCCCCGCACCGAGCCGAGAGCAGAACTGGACGGATAGGTCCCCGCTCTGAGCTACCGGATGATCCTTATTCCGTCATATAGTCTGCACATTACTCTGGACTGTCCAAGACAAACCTCTGCCGCTGCCGCTGCCGCTGCCGCTGCGCCACCAGGACGCAGCTCTCACGACCCGGGCGGCGTCACGCGGCCAGAGTTTGGCGTAGTCTCCCCATCTCGCTTCACACGACTGTCACGCTCCATGGAGACGGTGGGTCAAGGAGGAAAATAGCCCACCGGATGCAGCGTGACCTCACGCGGCGCGGCTGTCCGAGGTCCACTCTGTCACGGCCGGCCCCTGGGCCAGCTCGACATCAACGCTGCATGATCCGGCCGGAGCAATTGACGCAAATGATCGTTACCGTTCCGCGAAAAACGGGCCCGGAGAAGTGCTCTCCACGGCGGCTTAGGCGGGCGCGCGGCCCGGCTAAGCCGCCCGGTGCCGGTCGTACCGCTGGCACTGGCACAGATGCATCCGCATGCCGCTAATGCCTCCCGCGAATCTGGTTCACGTCAATGTGATCCCGCTGAGGTGTGCTCCGCGCACCGTGAGAACGGTAGCGGACCGGACGGGTGGGGCTGCTGTCGGGCGGTTATAGTCACTGGGCCGGACCGGACGGGCGGGCGGTCGGCTGCTATCGGGCGGTTATAGTCACTGGGCGGTTGTAGTCACTGGGCCGGACCGGACGGGCGGGGCGGTCGGCTGCTGTCGGGCGGTTATAGTCACTGGGCCGGACCGGACGGGCGGCGGCGGTGGGTTTTGGTGTGAACTCGCTGCCATGGCCGTCTGTCGGCTGATGTATCGACAGAGACACGCCAGTCATAACAGTGACGGATGGTCACCGGCGGCGGTCCGCCCGGGACCCGCTCTCGGCAAACTGCGCTGTCCCGATCGGGGCAGGAACAAGCCCGGACATCAATTTTTCATCCCACATCAGCCCATCTGCTGCCGTCTCGGCGGCCCCGGCCGCGTTTCCAAGGTCTCGCTTTTAGCCGCCGTTTTTTTTACCGGATGGCTGTCTTGGTCTGCACTTTCGATGCGATGCTCTGCAGAATGTAACCGACCAACACCATATTGTTCGTAAGCGAGGTCATTATGTCTCGTAAGCGAGGTCATTATGACTTACACGGCCATTAATGAGACATAACAGGAATACTACTGCTCAAGATCAAACGGCGCAACGGCGCATATCTTGCCATAAAAGTTTGTGTGCATTGTTGGAAGCTCTGGCAGATATCTTTTCAGTTCGCTCATCCCTCTGAGCCTCCGAATCCAGCTTCTATTGACGTCACGTCACGTGGCTGTAACGTGATGGCGATGGCTCTGCCTCCGGGCGGGGGGGGGGGGGGGGGGGGGGGGGGGGGGGGGGGGGGGGGGGGGGGGGGGGGGGGGGG
>JARFNZ010192094.1:11745-25254 GCA_031763405.1 Balanus nubilus
GGACCCCCCCCCCCCCCCCCCCCCATAGTCAACAGCAGCTCTGAGGCTGGCTCTACCCTCCACCTGCGACCCTCTGCTGCTCCGAGAGAAGAGACCGGCCCAGTTGAATGCGGCCGGCGGAGCGACATGTTTTCTTCGATTGCGGCCGGCATTGCGCCACGATTGCTGCCTGCACGCGCGGCCTATTTGTGCCGTTTGTCACACGCGGCCGGCAGGTCAGGCGTGATGCACGCGTGACCTGTCGCAATGCCATCCCCGTCCCGTCCCGTCCCGTCCCGTCCCGTCCCGTCCCGTCCCGTCCCATTCCCATCCCGTCGCCCTGCAGGGAGACCGGCCCGGTCCGTCTGACCTCGACTGACCCGGGCCGGATGCCTCTCAGCCCAGTCCCCTGGCAGAGGAGACGCTGACCACCGTCACCGCAGCCGGCCCCCGCAGCTGTTTTCGCCAGCGTCTCCCGCCGGGATACGGTGTGAGTAACGATGCCCCGGCGGAGGTGTCACAGCAGCGCCTCTGTTCGCCGGAGGGGATGGACGGCTGCGGCTACTGGGAGTCAATTACCGCTCCCCGAGCTGGCGGTATAAACAACACTGCCCACAGGCCCGCCGGGGCTGCTGCTGGGAGCGGCGCCGAGACGGAACAGAATTAACTGCGCATGTTTAAATTCTCCGGTGTTGGTGTGACGAAGATATGGAAACGGGGATCGAGCCGTTCCAGATGGAATTGATTCGATCATTTAACGGATTGTCCGGAAAACCGGCGCCGGGTGCAGTCATCAAACGATTAAGGCTGGTCTGATGGGCGGGTAGCCCGGACCGATTGGAGGCAGCTGGATACCGGTATCACATCTGATGACCGCCTTCCCCTCCCCTCCCCTCCCCTCCCCTCCCATCTCCTCCCCTGACCGGCCTGATGAGGGGTCAGGACCGGGACGAGTGAGCTCCGGAGCTGTCCGGACCGGCCCGGGACCAGCGGGCGGTCCGGCGGTCCTGTGGTCCCCCGCCCGGTCACTGCCATATAATGGAGAACAGACGAGGAAACGATGCTGAGACCGGTTTATGATGCTGGGATCATCACAGGGCGGGTATATCACACACACGTGTGGTACCCTCGCCCTCAGGAGACGATCGTAAAGCTATAAACGAACGCCTTCAGTCCCTGATGGTGTACGGGTCCGACGTCCCGGCGCTGGTGTTATATAAAACCCAGCAGGCCAACCAGGTCAAGTTGGATGTGCAGCTCACCTTGGCGGATTCAGCTACTGCAAGCTTGCGATTTTATGGGACGTTTAACATGTTAAGTCATGCCTTTATTTGTCGAGGCGAGACGGAGTGATAAATGATATCGGCTTCTGGCCGCATAAATGATCCACAAAGACCTTGCATCGTATCTCAGGAAGACATCATACATCTAGATGCATGCAACGGCTTTCAGTGTTGACATAGGATCAATGAGCGTTGAGCAAATATTATACGTTTGAACACATCCTTCAGAGGCCCAGCACTCAGACAGGAATTTGAATCAAGCACTCAGACAGGAATTTGAATCGTTTTCAAATGGATTCTATCGTGAGTTAGTCCTTCAGCCCGCTTTGGGGCCTCACCGGATCGCTGAAATGCCAGTGGATAATGCAGCCGAGGGCCGATTTGTATCCGGGCAATTACATCCGCAGGCCCAAGACGGACGGACAAAAGTCCCACTACCGTCCACCTCACATCTCAAAGCTCGGTCCAGAGACCTTTGGAGACGGGGACCGCACGCGTTTCCATTCAGGACAACTCGTGGGACTGGCCCTATTGACCAACGAACGGGTTCCGGGGACCTTTAATAAGCCACGAGCGCTGGTTCCGCACTGGCAGAAAGGCGGCGCCGCGCGCGGCGGGGAGTCGCCGGCACTGAACAGATGTGGGACCCGTTTAAAGCCGCGCTCGGCGGCCCGGCATCAAAGCAGCGCCTTAATCCGCGATCGACGGCTATTGTGCGCCGCCGGTCCGCTCACAATGCCCTCCAACGGCCGGTGCTGTGCCGTCGGACGGCGCCGATACCCTGTTTACTTTCCAGATGGACGGAATGCTCCGAATGAAAGGCCGGGCACGCTCTGTGGCGCCGCCGGGGGCGCAGGTGTCACGTGTCCTCCCCGGGGTCCCGACAGTGTGTCCTCCGGCTCCAGACACCGTGTCCCCCGTGTCCGGACATCATGTCCTCCGCTCCTGGGGTCCTGTTCTGACGTGTCGGGCGGCTTACTGAAGACGTTTGGCGCCGCTGTTCGTGAGCACCGCCGGCGTTTCCGACACGTTTTAGCGGTTACGCCGCAATTGATGTGCTGAGCGGCGCCGGCGCCGGTCGCCACAGCGGGCTGCTGTCGGCGCCGGGGCCGGACGGAGGTGACTGGCCTGCGCCTGTCGTCGCCGTGACCCGAGGGCCGCCGCTCGTGCGGAGGCACGCTCCGCGCTGACGGCTGACGGCTGCTGGCTGCTGGCTGCTGGCCGGAGCACGGTCGGCCGCGGCGGCGACAGTCGACAGCCGAGTCCCAAAACCGGCTCTGTGCCGCGGCCAGACATGTTGTGGGCTCGGTATTCGGTGTCGCCTGCGGTTGAGCAGCGCGGCTGGGGTGTGGGACGGGCCCGCGCTGGGTACCGACGTGCGGACCTCGCCACGTTCGTGATAGAGAGCTGACAGCCAGGTAGCGGAAGTTGACGAGAGATGTGCGGAGCGCTGTGCCGCTCCAGGGGACTCCAGGGGACGGTCACAGCTACTGCTGCCCTCTGGAGCGGCACTCAGGGTCGGCTGTGGCCCGGCCGAGGGTCTCTTGTGGCCCAGCTGAGGGTCTCTTGTGGCCCAGCTGAGGGTCTCTTGTGGCCCAGCTGAGGGTCTGTTGTGGCTCGGCTGAGGGTCTGTTGTGGCCCGGCTGAGGGTCTGTTGTGGCCCGGCCGAGGGTCTGTTGTGGCCCGGCCGAGGGTCTGGTCTCCCGGACAGACAGTCCGGCGGCAATCAGTACCACAGGTGACCGGCGCCGTGACCGGGCCTGTCCCCGGCCGCCTCGTTAGCCGGCCAGTCGTGACCGTGACCGAGTCGGGCCGGGTCGGGCCGGGTGCCGTCACTCCTCAGACGGCCACAGACAGCTTACAAGACGGCCCTCTACGTGACCGGGTCGGACCGAGTCCCCTCAGACGGGCCAGAGACAGGTTACAAGACATGTGACCTCCGACGTGTCCCCTGCTGGCTAGGCTGTCCCAATTTATGACGAAGTTTCGGAAGACATCTCGAGACCGTTTCATTCTGTTATATATTCGGTTTGTTTTATTCCCTCCAATTTTCAGAATTTTGTCATTGTAAATTAAATGTTATTGAGCCCTCTGCAGTTCTTCATTAGATTGATACGTTTGTGGTGTTATATGACATGTCGCGTCGCAGTGCCAGTCTCCCACGGTACAGCATTCGAGTTTGTCTTATCTTACTTCAAATTGGTTTGCGCTGCATATGTGTTCTTTTGCATGTTTACACAATGGATTTTATAATCTCTTAACATAAAACCGTTTGTCTCCGGTTAAGGATGTTACGACCAGAGTGGGCCGAATGGAGGCCATCATACTTTAACGGTACTAAAACTTAAGAGAGTCAAAGAACAATGAATTTACAACGAAACAAAATCTGAAAATTGGAAGTAATGAAACCAATATAATATAGAACGGAATGAAGGGGTCCCAAGATGTCCACCGAAAACTTCGTCAACCAGTGGGACATCATACTGCTAACCTCAAACGCACCCTCCGACCTCGATCGAAAAATGATTTAAGCAGCAAACAAAACAAAATAAACAAAACAGCAAACGGAATCAGCAGACAGCCTTCGGTTTGCTGCTAGCCATTACAAAACGTGTTGAAAGGAAATCACCAAAACAATGTTGGTTAATCACAGAACATTTATATTAGAGCTTTATATTCAAGCTGTGAGAAACATGACGTATTTGTTTGTCGACAGTTGCCGTGAACGGCAGACAAACTGTAATCGTGTCACAATTTTTCACCTCAGGTGAGGGCAACGCCCGATTCACGGTGAAGCGAGCGATGGGACGATGAACGAACAGATACCGAGATTCTGTCATTAAGTCAACATGTAATGGCCTATTAACTGCTGTAGATAAGGCAGCGATGGAGACCCTTAGCTTGTTTATTGGCTCGAATTCTCCAAGTTCATGAAAAGAATGTCGACTGGTCGTGGGCCGTCGCTCGACTGGCTCAGAAGTGGAAATATTGCCGATACTTGTCAATCATCAATCACTAATTGTTATGTCGATCGTTGGCACCCGATTTACAGCACATAAACCGGTTCAATTTGAAAAATGTATATTTTTAATGATTCCAACCGTATCCTAGACCATTTAGATAACAAACAATATTTTTGTCGATAAACTTAATTAATATTTTTCATAGCAGTTGTATAAGGGCGTCTGACAGCAGTATTTCGTCGAACCAATTAAGCCAGTCTAGCTGTAGGGGCGTAGGTACCGTGATCGCTGATCACGCACCGCTTACCTGGTCGGTGTCGCGTGTGCAGCCGGCAGGACAGGACAGGACCACTGCCTCCCTCCTCGCGCGTCCCCCACCGACTGGGGCGGGCCTGCCGCGCGTGCTACCCCCCCCCCCCCCCCCTCTCCCTCTCCCGTCCCCTTCCACAGATGAAGCGGGACAGGCGTGCTCGGTCCCGGGACCGTCTCAATAGGGCTCACCGGGGTGTGCGGGACAAGGCGGCACAGCCGGCACAGCCGGGACAGCCGGGACCGCAGGGACGGGGCGGGACTGCTGGGACTGCCGGGACTGCCGGGACTGCCGGGACTGCCGGGACTGCCGGGACTGCCGGGACAGCCGGGACAGCCGGGACTGCAGGGACGGGGCGGGACAGCCGGGACTGCCGGGACTGCCGGGACCGACCGGGACCGACCGGGACCGACCGGGATAGACGCGGGCGAGGGTCGTCGGTCCCACGACATACAGTACCGCTCGAGCCCAGCGGGACCAGTGACGCCAGATTCCGGACGGTGGGCCGGCACGAGGCTGTGTTGATTGTCTGTGTGGAGCGAGGGTCGGCGGCCCGGCCCTCGCTCCACACACGGGCCATGCTCGGCGGTGGACGCCGGGCGACAGACGACGGTTACACAGACGGAATGCCGATGTATAGTGTAAGTCGGCCTGGAGGCCGGAGGAAAGTCCGCTCGGTGCCCGGTTCTGAGTTCCCGAAGGACGGTCATGGTGGTGAAGGGCTGAGTAAGTCCCAAACAGTCCCAAAAACCCACAACATAGTCAAAACTCGCGCATAAAAGTTCCTATTTTTGTTGTAAGCACGACTGTGTACCTGTCACGAATCGTACACAATCTAGGTGACATGGCGACAAGGAAGCTTATCCCCCTATTACCCGATGCTTTGCAGTATTAAGGATGTCAAAATTTGAAAAGTACACATTAATCACTAGCTAAAAATATACTCCCGCCCACTACCAAAGCCACAGCCACGCGCGTCATATATTCCTTTCCTGGACGGCTCACGCCGAATCGGACTCCAAAACCAATCTGGCCGAGCCGGAGCTGCGGTAGCCGAGATCAGTGTGTACCGTACGTTGATCGGGTGACGCCCGGCCCAGCGCGGCTAGGAGGGGCGGTGCTCCGGTCCCGCCTCCCCTGACGCGCACGTAACGCACATATGTCCCCCCAGTCCTCCCGGATACTGGTGCAGCTCGAGCGGCCGCCGCCGGGTCAAGGCAGCTCGGGCGCCAAGACGCCCTGGCGCTAACCAGCTCACGCCCGCGCGCACCCCGTGTGAATGTGTAATCATCTCCGGTGATTATCTGCGCTTCTGGGCCCATTGCCAGCGCCGTGAAGGCCAAAAATACGCCCATCAAGGCTGACCGAGTTGAATCATTTGGCTATTTAGTAGAATGAGTCTTAGTCTGTTTGTGGCGCCTTGGGCATCTCGGTACGTGTTGGCATAACGAGGTCGCCCAAATTTATGCTGTTCGTGACCACCAAAACCAACTTCCTTTTACCTCCGTCAAGGCTTCCTGGTGAATACACGCTAATGTTTTATGTGAACCGTAAAACAATCTACAATGCCGATATTGAACACATTTCATAAATGAGAGCTCAAATAGTGTGTGTAATAATGCATTCGTAAACTAGCTTGACAGAAGCAGTTTAGTTGATTGAACTGCGAGGTAAACCATCAACAAAGGAATGTTTACCGTTGAAGGAACTGGGCCTCGTGAAGTCACTCGGGAGAGATTTGTTATTGATAAATGTGGCATTGGTCCAGCATGAGTTGCAATGCGACACAGGAATGCTGGACGATTACAACACGAACAACTCGACCGTGACGGGGTCGCCGAGATCGCTGATAAAGCTAATGACGCGTACCTTTCGTTGACAGATGCCATCAGTCTTTAGCGCGTGCCACGGCAGCTAATTCGCCGGTGTGTTCACAATGACGACACCTTTGTACGGCACGGAGACTAACTAATGACTCACCTCGTGTGTCGCACTGGTGGTGTTTTGCGTCGATTAGCGAGTCTCGACACTGATGACCGGAGGCCCGAGCAGCCCTGGGGCAGCCCAACCGCCGCGTGCCCGGTGTTCCCACGCGTCTCGTCCCGACTCAGTTTCTGCGCCCCGTCCGTCGACAGCCGTTGGAGATTCGATGTCAGGCGGCACCGCGCGTGTGAAAAGCCGCGGCCCGAGTTCACGCGGCCGCCGTCGAACGCTCTCTCTAGGTCCAACAGGAGGCCAAGAGCGGAAGCGTCGGACGTGCGCCGTGGAGGGGAGCGGTCTGCCGACTGCCGGGGCCCGGTGGCGGCACGTGCGAGCGATGGCCGCGGGCGTCGTGGCGTCCTCTCCCCGCCCTATCGTGTAGTGGTTATCCGGGCCGCCGCACCTGGCCCCCCTCTGCCCCCCCCCCCCTCGCAGCCGGCCTTTAAACGCCGGTCGGCCGTTGGACGCCAGACGACAGACGGGCGCCGACCACCCTGGCCCGGCCCACCGTCCGCCTGCTGCTGCTGCCGCCGCCGCCGCCGCCGCCACCGCCGCCCGCATCCCATCCCGGTCGGCACAACAATCGCCGGGGGTGCGGGCGGCGCCGACTCAACCAATCGATCCCCGGCCGATAAAGCCAGACAATGGCACCAGCTGCACGCCGTGAGAGCTACCGGTCAACGTGTTCGAAGCCTCGGGAAACACAGGGGAAAATGCAGGGGAAAGCAAGCTCATATGGGCCAGGGGAGAGGCACTGCTGAAGGACGACGATCAAACAGGCGATGGAAAATTTCATTTAATTTAATTTATTCAGTTAAATCGCCAACAGGTATTGCACACACTTACAGGCGAAGTCAAGTGCTCATAAATACAGACTAAACAATCAATCAAAATGCAACCTATCTGGAGTTACGTCTCTAATCCAGACACCAAAGCATATATTCAAATACAGTGGATGGACTTGTTTCCTGTTCCCCATTTTACTTTCAAGTGCCCCGCCTTCTGCGTGTAATTAACGTATAAATTGCTCAGACAGTGATGGAGAGGTGCTTCTCTAACCGCATAACCGGGCGTTTTCCCTCGGGGGTCGTGCGGTGAGAGCGGAAGCCAGCCACTCTCCGGCTTCCCGTCCTGTTTATTGTCAGCGCCACCGTGCAGCTCAGTCGGTAACCGTCAGAGTGCCGTCACCAATTACCGGCCCGACCGACGCCTGTCTCTTCCGTATCCATTTCAGGGCGCCCTCTCCAGCCGCGGCGGCCACGGTAGCCATAACAAACCGGGCCGCTTCTGACGGAGCGATCGCTCTGAAGCTGCCGGACTGTTTTCTCATGGGCCGCCCCCTCGACCGCAACGGGTCGGCGCTGTGACGCGCGCCCAGCGGGACTCGAGGGCAGGGGTGCATGGGGAGTGTGGCACGCGTCCACCCCTCTCCCCTCGCTCCCCTCCCCGCCAGTTTAAATGTCCCGCGCGTGAGATCAGCTGTCGTTGGCCGACCATCTGCCGTGGACCGCCGTTGGCCGACGGCGGGCACGGGCAGGTGGGAAGACCCCCTCAGACGTGCCCTCCCCCCCCCCCTCCGACTCCCTGACGCCTGATAAAGACGGCAGGCGCCGCGGGCTATCAGGGACGCCAGACGACCTGCTGCCGACGAGAAGCAGCCAATCGCGTTCTTAGGATAAGTTTAAATTTTCCCTGGTACCGATGCTGCCTTCCTAATGAGAGCGATGGAGGGATTGGAATGAACGGCCTTCATCTGCTCGATATAAAAATGTTAACTGGAGACGTATTCATTTGATAAGAGGGACACGTTTCCTAATGAAATTCAAAAGATGTTATTCTATTTCGTGTTTGTTTGCGTCGGCACGTTGGTGAAACACGACTATTTGGAACGCGGCGCGGCGCGAATGTTTAAAGTTTCTAAGAGAGAAACTAGTGTTTCCTGCTTATCAGACGGAGGCCCATTTTCCGGTTTCATGCTTTTTACACGCCGATCAGCGATGTGGAGCTGATGGCCCCAGCAATCAGGGCATAGTTGTCGGCGTCCGAGGAAGAAAACAGGGAAACCGTCGGCGGAAACAGCCGATCACGCCGCCGATATCTCGCTGAGATATCTTGCAGTGGCCCACTACAATCTGGTGGATCGAGTTATTGGCATGACCGTGGTCGGCCGGCGGGCAGCGGGCGGCGGCCGACCTCCCGGTGACCCCGTGCGGCCATTACAGTGACGTCACCGGCCCCGTCCCGGTGGGCGGCCCGGCGGGATGACACACCAGCGCCGCGGCCACTCCACAATTAGAGGCGGCAGGCTAAGAGACCGGGCCGGCTGGCCCGCCGCCACCGGGCCCGCCATTCGGCCCCTAATTTATGCCGTCTGCTCCTCATAAAAGCTGTGTGACTTGGTGCCGAGGAATTCGGAGGCGGCCCGCGGCGCAGTGACGCGGCCGCTGCGCCGCAGTCGCCGCCGCCGCCATTGAGCGAAGCTGATCGTTTAGCGTTTACCGCCGCGCACAAGGCCGGAGCACAGGCCGCGCCGGAAACGCCTCTCTGCGGTGTGACTGCCGCACCGCCGGCGGCGATAGCCGGCGTACTCGCGGTGCCCTCTCGACGCACCTCGAGAGCGTTGCGGTGCGTCAGATGCCCTCCACGGGGGAACGTGTCAGTGCACTGTGCAGAACTCAGGACCGGTCAGCATAACTCCTCATCAGGCTTCATGTGTGGTCACTTCTTAGTTCATAGGCAAGCTACCTTGATGACTTCTGGGGAGGAATTCAGTGGCGGCCAGCCGGACGCGTCAGGGACGTTCTCGGAGGGCGGGTCGGCCCGGCCCCGCCCCGCCCCGACCGGTCCTGTCATCCCAGACCTCCGACATATGGACCCTAATTACTGCCGAGTGATGGGTCGCAGGCCGCTGTTTGGAGACGGCGGCAGCACGGTGGCCGGTGAGACCAGTTTGGTGCCGTTCCCTCCCGAGCCCTCACGCTCCGAACTGCCAGGGACGCCGCCCGTTAATGGTATAACCAGTTCGACCACTGACCGTAATGAAACAGTGGCGCAATGTTTGGCCCGAAAAACGCCCGATTTCTGGTGTTAGAGCATAGTTTGGTGGCGGCGTTATCCGCAGAAGGCGGCATTATATCGGCCGTATGTTTACGAGAAGACCCTACTTAAAGCCTGAGAGAAAGTTGTGAAACGTGCGGTTCGCTGGCTTGTGTCGGGAATTGAGATGGATCACAATCGCCTGAGCTCAAGGACGTTGGAATGTCAAACATAACTCTGAGCTCCTTTTTTCACTGATCGGCAATGATGCCGAGTCCACCTCACCCCGAAAAATGTGGTCACAATAGCCGCCAATGACGCGTTCCACCGATGATTCCGTCATCTCCCGGTGAGTCCTTCATGCCGGTGCAAACTGCAAGGTACTGACTATTCCAATAAACGCAAACGGATCTAATTCATTTGGTACAGGCACATTTTTCACGGGCACATTTTTCCTCTGGTAAATGAAGTATCCGGTTCGGTTCGGCTCTGAATGTGCGTGAGCTGTCAGTGAATCAGTGGTGCGGCGGTCGGCGGCCACTTGTGCCTTACCAGTGCGTCATCCCACCCACTGGGTAACAATGCAGTTCTCGGGAAGAGAAACGAAGCGTATACTCCGGCCTGGCGTGGATTAAAGAGTTCTGACCGCACCGCGCTCCGCCCATCGCACTTCATTGCATCATAGCGCTCTGCACCTCTCCCCGCTCTCCCTCCCTCTTTCCCTCTCTCCCTCTCTCCGCCTCTCTCCCGAGTCCCACCCACCTCTCGCTGCACTATGATCGGTAGTGTTCCGCGCGGGACGGCCCACTCATGAGGTGATTAGCATATGCAGCATGCAGGCGCGAGCGGCACCTCCCCCGCCGCGGGCCGCTCCGCCGACGCCGCAGGAGTGGAAATTGGGCCGCCGTCCGGGCGGTCAGTTCGGGCCGGAGCCCCCGCGGCGACGCCAGGTATCCCGGCACTGGGGCGTGGGGTGAGGCGGGGTGGGGCGGGTGGTTTACTGGTGAGTTGAGTTGATTCGGGATGGGTCGTGGTGGGTCTGATGGTGGTGTATGGGCCGGTTGAGTCCCTGCTCGGTGACTCCTCGGACTGCCATCTGTCACGGTGGGCCCAGGCTAACGGCCAGGTGCCGACGGACTGACCATTCGTTAGGGACAACCCGGGTCTCTCGTGCCTGTCCGCCGAGTCGACCACCGCGCCAGCGCAGCTGCCGTCACTCAGAGCAACTCGGCCTCCGCCTCCTCCGCCGCCGCCGCCGCCGCCGCCGCCGCCGCTGCTGCTGCGACGCAGTCTGTCGGGAAGCCGAGCTGGGCGGGCCACGCTGTCGGCTGACGGCACGGTGCGTCTCCGCAGTTCTGCCGTCTGGCGCAGCTGCGTACCTCCACCGGCTCATACGGCGCAGCTCCTGTCACGGGTGCCGCCCCTGCCGCGCGACACGCCTCTCCTTTACTGGAGACATTGCGGGCTGCTTGTGTGCCAGGGTGTCATCTGGATAGCGCTGTCGGGTGGACAGTTGGTCACCTGATCTCTGGCGGAATCACTGGCCACAGCCGCTAGAGAGCTGCCCACCGCCGCTAGAGAGCCGCCCACCGCCGCTAGAGAGCCGCCCACCGCCGCTAAAGAGCCGCCGAAGCGCCGTGCTGATAATTGTTCATCCCTAGTGTGGCGGTGAGATGGCCGGCGATCCTGCCGCGCCGGCTAATGGCTCTACCCGTGCCGCCCTGTATTACGCGCTAATCGGACCGCACCGAGCGCTGATTATGATCGGAGACCGCCGCCACGGCCGACCGAGTCCGGCGGCGGCGGCGGCGGCTACCGTTCCGCCCGGCTTCACGCACTCTGCGTGCGCGGCCTCGACTCGTCTGAGTCTCCTGACGGAGACGTCACGATCGCGGCGGATTATCGGCGCTCGGGCGGAGATCGGCTCCCTTTCGGGGCCGCCGGGAGGGGCGTGCGCCGCTCACCGCCGCTCTCTCAGTGCGCATATCAATCAAAATTCCACGCTGGCCACTGCCGAATCGGTGCGACCTTCGCCGGGAGATATGACTGCAGACGGACAGCAGCAGCGCGGCGACCTGGCGGGATAAGAGAGGATCAGCCCGGGAGTTCCACGGTCAGCTGCTGGGCCGGCGTTACCTCATCAGCCCGCCGCGGCGCCGCCGGAGACGGCTGGCAGGTCGCCGGCTGCACTGCACCAATGGCCCCCGGCTCAACGCGGAGCCCACCTGCCTTGAGACCGGCCCGGGACCTGCCCTGAACCGCCCGGACCGGCCCGGGCGGTCGCGTGTCATACCGCGCTCCAGAACGGAGGTGACAGATGCTGAGAGAGTTGCATCAGACCGTGCTTAGGCCACGCCGCGACGCCAGCGAGCGGCGCCACCCGGCTGGCTGAGACCGGCAGTCCGGGCGGCTGAGCCCGGCACATGATCAGCGCGGCGCCGTTCGGGTGCGCAGTTTGGCTAAGACCCTCTCTCTCGCCGGCCAAACCGGAGGGCTTAGTCGCCTTTTTGTCGCGCCGTGTGTGACGTGCACGATCGGCGGTGTTTGCTCGTTTTCTTTCGAGTGGCGCCGGCGGCGCGCTGGCCGTTTTTCTCGGCGGCGGCGGCGCGTCCGCCCGGCTCGCGGCGGCCGCGCGCTGCTCATCAGATGATGACCAGCAGAGGGGGACGCATAGCTGCGGTCAGCCCGAGCGCCGGCCGGAGGTCGCGGTCTGCGCGCTCGTGATGCGGTGGCGGCGGTGGTGCCCCCTCCCCCCCCCCCTCCTCCTCCTCCTCTACCTCTCCCTCTCCCTCTAACTACAGTCGGCGGCGTCTACGGATGCGCGGCCGGCGCGAAATCAGAGACGCCGCTCGACCACCGGTGGCGGCCGCGGGCCCGCCCAGATGGCGTTACGGAGGTGAGCGACCGCCGTCGCCGGGTGACCGCTTTCGGGGCGGGTTGTCACCCGGCGTCGACACCTCATTACTCCCGATTGAGTGATGGCGCGGTGGGCCGACCTGCACGGCAGCAGGCTATCCACAGCGGCTGCAATCGGCCATGGCGCGTGTAACGCTATCCCCTCCCGTAGTGTAATGGTAATGCCCCACCCGATACGGCTGGGACCGCTCAGGTGTTGTTCTCTGTCACCGTCTTATCTGATACTGACCGCAAACGCGCGGTTTGAAACGGAGGCCAGCTCAAGGTCCTCTGGGACGATCTTTAAGATGGAAATGATTCGTCCGCCAACGTATATTCATTAGATGTCAGCCGCGTTCCCTCTCAGGCCCTGTTCTCGTGTCCGTTCTGTGCACGGTGACTGGACCAGACAGCGTTACGGTGGACCAGTTGGCTCATTGCATAGCGCGGCGGGCCACCGGACGGCGGCGGAGGCCGCAGCGCCGCGCCGCGCCACTCTCAGTTCCCAGAACGAGCCGGAGCGGCCCGGCGGGATTCCTTTGGCGCTGTGGCACGTGCTGAACTGGACGCTGCGGTGCCGTCGGGATCAAAGGTGACAGCTGGTCTGCGCCTCCCGCCGGGCATCACACGGCACGGCGAGCCCCACGAGCTCCGTGAAGCCCAGTCGGGGACAGTGGCGCCTGGGAGGGCCGCGAGGGGTAGACCGGACCAGGTTCTTCGCGGGGCTTTACAGCACGACGGCCCAGACAACCGCACCGGGGCCATTTTTCGTTGTGGTCGGTGTGTTGTACTTACAGTGTACACAATGCACATGGTGTGACATTCCGAGAGTCGCTGTACCGGTTTGTTGGGCCGTCAAGGCGACCCACGAAACGCGGAGGAGGACAGGAGGATCGGGGACGCGTGGTTCGCTCGCGCCAGCAGCCCACACTTAACTTCCACATTGAGACGTGGGAACGTTAGTGGACAGGGAGAGGCGAGGAGGCAGAAAGAGAGAGAGGGAGAGAGAGAGAGAGAGAGAGAGAGAGAGAGAGAGAGAGAGAGAGAGAGAGAGAGAGAGAGA
>JARFNZ010192095.1:0-15668 GCA_031763405.1 Balanus nubilus
AGACCAGACCAGACCAGACCAGACCAGACCAGACCAGACCAGACCAGACCAGACCAGACCAGACCAGACCAGACCGGCGGCCACTGCGCACAATCCCGCTGGGCCGGACATCTGGGCCGAATCGCTGTTTTATTGCGCTACACCCCCACACGTGCTGATATTAAAGCGCCGCCAGCATGCTCCAAATGTGCACCATCGGCCGTCCAGGTCGCTGCGGCCGGGGCAATATGTCGGACACGCCCGCCGGCCGAGCCGGCCGGGGAGTGGAGCGAGGCGGGACGGCCTCTCCCGCGGCGGAGCGGCCTGGGACGGCCTCTCCCTGCGGCGGAGCGGCCTGCCCGCCGGCCGGGGAGCGGGGCGGGACGGCCTCTCCCCGCGGCGGAGCGGCCTGCCCGCCGGCCGGGGAGCGGGGCGGGACGGCCTCTGTCCGTTAGTCCGCCGTCCGCCGCCCTCTCTGTGCTCACAGCGGCGCTGCAGCAGATATTGCATCGTGCTTCAGCTCGGCTCCTCTTCTGACCCGGTTACTGGGAGGAATGTAAGTGGCAAACCGAGCCATATGGGGCTGATTCTGTCTCGCAGATGCATATCTGCTACATTTATGCAATAAAAAGCACTTAATGCTGGGCAAAACAAAAGGGCATGTAACAAAGTTTGCGAAACTACCCAGATCCATTGAAAATGTCAAGAGCTTTTCTGTGTAGGTCCTGGCCCTGTTCTGTCGGCCACCCGCCCACTCTATTTCCCGCCGCTCCAAAATGGAGTTTGATGATCAAGTACCTCCCGAAGGAATTTATCATTACCGGATAATTGATCTGGAAATCCATTAGCTGCGATGCTATCGATGTCGGACGGCAGTACGGCGGGCGGCCCCGCCGATGGACAGAGCCTGCCATACCGCCCTGGGGGACTGTCATATCTTACCGCGGGGCCGCTATTCTCACTGCGGGAACTCCCATACTGTACTGCAGCAACTGCAGTACTGTAATACGACCGCTGACTGACACTGAAGAGATGCTAAGTACCAATGGGGTTGGAGACTGGTTTTGATTTTAATATGTACAAAATCCGCGTATTTTTCTTGATTTTTATATATACTTCAGACACAGATCTGAGACCGACTTGAAACCGACCAACCGACTTGACATTCTTGAAACCTTCGCTGGAGTTGCCGTTTTCTTTCTAAAACATTACTTTTTGTGGCGTCAGGACCATAGCGGTTTTTCTATACCTTTCTGGTGCAAACGCGACGATGACGCTGCGTGATTTTACGTTTGCATTTAAGGTTAAGGTACAGCGTTGCTTGCTAAATTATATCGATAATATGTATTACACCACGAGCGAGCATAAATATGCAGCTAATGGACCAAGCGAAGCCGAGTCGATTAAGTGCATAGGGAACACAGAAAATTAAAAAAAAATCACAGGAATACTTATCAGCCCGCACCAGCCACCATATGTTGAATGAATTTCCAGTTAACTGACAACAATTTTTTAACCGACTTCGGTTAAAAAATTGCTTTAACACGTGGTCAAATGGCAAAAGAGAGATATAAGCCGGGATAACACATTTTCAATATATACAAATCAAAGCTTCTGGAAGTCCTAGAAAACATGATGTGTACTAAGCTGCAATCATACTAATTTTAAGCACATATTAAACATTTCTTCTGCGTTCCTATAAATCTCAAAATTCGACGAAGCTGGGCCAAGATCACGAGGTGGAAATATACACAATTTGACTTTTAGATACATGTGGTACTGCTGACAGGATCATTTTAAGGCAAGTTATTAAGTTTCATATATAAGACGTATGAACACTTTGTGTGCCCTTCCTTATCTGGAAAGGGATACCGCGGTGGCTTATCATAACTTTACGGTGGGTTGCTCTGTTTCAGGTAGTGGCCAATATCCACATTGTAAATAGTGTTGATTTGAATATGATTGGTAATAGACTTTGACCACCCCTATAAAAAAGACTCGGTTTCTTACAATCTTTTTAAAACAGATGCTACAACAGGATATCATTTAACACATTTCCACAAAATAACACAAAACACATACCACATTCCACAAAACACATTCACGGGCTCTGAGCACTAACACCTCTTGATAACAACGCAAAGATGTCGCACACGCTGATGACAGCTGTTAGCGTCTGAGTGATTGGGTGTATCGCTTAAGTTATAGTTTCTTTGCTTACAAAGAAGCATTTATAATTTGAATGAGTCCTGGCTCCCTCAGCTCTCGGAAAATATCGGAAGCATGTCAATTTCCACAATTTTATCATTATCGCGTACACCAATGTTCCTTCTTGCTTTTGTTGGCCCTGATCGCTTGCTGTTAAACCTCCTTTAACAGCATTTAGCATTATTTATCATTTAGCATCTTTGTCAATATTTTATATTTTATCTTTACCTTTCAGCAAGACTCATTATTTATACTTTATCTCTACTGACAACTTGATAAACACTCGAAATGGAATAAATTCCATGTTTTTTACTAAATGAAATCCTTGTCACCCCCAGAATTCCCATATTTCTGCTGGGAATAAAAACAACTCATGCTTTACGCTCGTGAAAATATTTGAATCCCCTAGATCCACAAAGATCCACATCCACTTAGATTTGACCTACTTTAAGCTTATAACGATAAGCTATACAAATCTAAAAATTTGAATGCAGAAGGTAGAATCTCCGAAACGATTAATTACCGCGGTGCTACGATTGGAGAAATGGCTTTAACAACGCGGACCAAAATGCCGCATCAGCGTCATTTTCGGCCACGAGAAGTACTATGGTCCTAACGTCACGGCATCATGGGCCATGACATTAATTAGTGTAGTCTTGCTTGTTTTCGAGCTAATTTTTAAGTTAAATAAGTTTCTGATAAGATTAACGTTACGAAAAATTCGCCTCCTTTGAGACCAAAATGTTAGTACCTTACAAAATAGTACATAACCCTTTAAGTAGTTTTGTTGTGTTGCTTCTACTAAGCTACCATATTACTGCTGCAGCATCAGTTCTACGCGAATTCGTCACACGGAAGATCCGTCTCAGTAACGGAGAACCTCCCCCCAAACCGGAGCCTGCCTCGGCTACCTGGAAAGCTGTCTCCGCAGAGAACTGAGTCTGAACTTGCCGCCGTGATTTGCTGCTCATATGACCCGGTCGCCTGGCTGGCTTTATTTGAATGAGGAAATAATACAATAGCATCGCAATGTGGGTCTCGATGCGATTGGAGAAAGTAATCTAATGAAGTTGCAAGAGGAACTTTGCTCCTGGGCTTTCCCCGCTGGCACAGTTTACTTTGATCGTTACTTAGGGTGGATGCAGGAGTTCTGCATTGGGATGGTTGTTCACTTCACATACAGCTAGCTCACAGCACATCACAATATCATACAAACCGCGGGGGGGAGCTGCCCTCGGCCGGAAGGGGAGATCAAGTGGCGAAATCTGTGCTGAACAGTCTCGACAAAACTATCTGTAGTCAGTTGTACTGTTGCCAGTTGTTCTAACTATAGTAAATATATACAGTATGCACTAGTATATAAAGATGAACTAAATCCCAAGAACTCTGAGCAAAACTCAAGAACTCTGATCAAAGCTATTGCATAGACTCTGATTTTCCTGTTTCGAAATTCTGGGATGTCTGACACGGCACACAATCTACCATCAAACGCATTTTCGGCGACATCTTGTCCAGTCAAATGGGGTTCCAGCTACTAACCGAACGTTTTACGACGCAATTAGACGCTTCTTTGTTTGCGGCGGAAGAGCACGACCATAAACAAGCACCAGAGGAAGGCCGCAATGGAGCACGTGTGACTGCGATAGTGGCGGGGGCGGGCTTCGGTAGCGAGTTACTAAGCTCACATACTCTGGAACGGCGACTGCGGCGACTCCTGTTGATATTCTGTTGCATGTTACGCGGGTCGTGGGCGTTCGGACCCCTCGTTAAAGGGAGCGTGTCTACTGTTTTGAATCGCCCGAAATATTTTTCCTGCAAAAAGCAGCTATTGTTTTCACGTTTAAATTAAATAAAATTAATATATAAGCCTTAAAAAAATCGTTTAAATTGTTTCGGCTTATTTCGGTGAAGAAGCGGGTTTTACTATGGACTATGGTGAAGGCAAAACAAACGAAAGAAGCAGTAATGTAATATGGTGCACGTGAGTCATTTTATGGATGTGATGACTAACGGAGATTGTAAACAAACCGTTGAAGCAGAACCGATGTTCTGTTCTGCTGCTATGAGCGCTCACGAGCTGTTCTGTCGGAATGTGATTAGTTTACGCTATCGATACGCTAGTAAGCTTCCATCGAATTCTAGTGGTGGAAGCAGGCTGGGATAAACCCGCTAATTTTTGTGATCCGTACCTACGCTGGGGTAAACGGAATATCTCAGCAACTAGGGTTATACTGGAGAAATGCAGGTATGGCTTGATTCAGAAAAATCCGCTCTACAATCCCCTTTCCATAACTCCATATGGCCAGTGTCAGTAGACACACTACCTTTAAGTTCGGCCACCCGCCGATCACATTTTGAGTCAGCACAATCGGCCGACATACAATCGGCCCGATATTCGCCAGTGTCCAACTGCTTTATTATGAGCGAGCACGAAGCGCGAAGCGAGTTCTTCCGTGGTAGAAGGGGAAATCGGAATGTGAGCGGCCCATAACGACATTTAAAAAACTTATACCTCTGCAACCGCACGTCCGATTGACAAACGGCCTTCTCTGCCGAGTAGCCCCATCCCCCCCCCCTACCCTGTAAAAGACCAGTGCTTACTCACTTTGGTACTTACCACGGCGCGTCGCACGAGCCTCTTGAGGGGTGTCAGAAAAATTATTATTGCAAGAACTTCGCAATGGCTGAGTTGGTTGTGTTAGAAGTTGGTGTATGGTTAGGGACCTATCAGTTGCGACCTTCCCACAAGTTACAGGTGGGGTGCCCCTGCACGTGTCCCCTGCACGTGGACACGTGCCTATTCAATATCTCATAAATGACTGGGTCGATTGTGTTCATATTTCCTGTGTGGTTAGGAACCCATAAGGTACGAGCTTTCTACAAGTCGGGGGTTGTCTTTGCGCGTTCGCACGTGTGCACCCCTATTTTACATCTCAGGAATGGTTGAGCCAGTTCCTTATTCGATGTGGCTAGGACGGATCCCTCAGCTTCCACTATCCTACAACTCAGAAGCCGCCTCTACCAGTGTGCACGTGCATACTTGCACACACTCGGAAACTACTAATCCCACATATGTAAGTACCAACCGCATTATTAGGAGGCACATGTTCTTTGCGCTCGCTCGTTCATCGCCAACAACGGCGTTTTTATCGTAATATCAGTCGAGGGGCGGTAGTATCAGTATCAGCTGAGGAGCGGCTACCACAGGAGCAGGCCTGTAATGCAAGTCTCAGTCCTCCAGTTGATATCAGCTGTTCAGTAAGCTTTTTGAAGCGACGGCCTCAAGGTCATCCATGATCTCAGGGTTTTGTCTCGATTCCATATTCGCTCCACCTTGGAAGAAGCCGGGAGCCGTTCTTGTGCCCCGTTTGCCCCACGTTCTCCGCCTTCCTCCCCTGCTTCCGTTCCCGTCCCCACCTTCCTCCCCTGCTTCCGTTCCCGTTCCTCTCCTGATTCCATCCCCGTCCCCGCCCTTCTCCCCCTGTTCCTCGTGGTTCCCTTGTTGGAGCGGGCCGGTGCCAGAGCGGCGGCTTGGCGGGCGGGATTGATCGGGGGCAGAGCCCACACCACCTGTTGGTACTGGGCTGGGTCTCGTGACGGCGCCGACCGGTCGCCGACACGACAGATAGCCGCCGGCTGACCCCAGGCCCGGCACGAAACGGCCTGGGAGGAGCGCCGGAACCGGCCTGATATGACCCTGAGGCAGCCCATGGACCGCGCCGGTCCGGCGGATGTAAGGGCCAGGTGTTACTAGCATAGTGCTGCGGCTCTAATTGAAATTTACGATTTTGTGCACATTTCTAGTATGGATCACATGTATGTGACAACTGGATGTGCACATGTCGAAATACGACTCTTCTAGATGAGCCGGGAGCTGGGTTTGAATGTCATAACTTCTTATCTTGATATGGTATCGGTTCATACAGACACGAAAGGTGAACTTTGGGTATTCGGAAGACATTCTCACTTCTGACTCTCTTGAACAGTTTGGTGTTATCATGGTACCAGGAACTTTATTTGGAGAGTATGCTTGAGTTACTGTCTTCAGGGAACCTCTGAGCGAATCCATTGCAGGTACTTAGCTGGACAAATGGCTGATTCTGTATGTTCATGATACCCATGCAATTCCTGGTAGCAACCTTTGTAGGCTTTATGGGAATATTAAAGCCCCCATTTGTGATAGAGTTGAAATGGTGGCTTATTTTCGTTGGTCAGCCGCAACTCGATCTGCAGCGGCAATTGGCTGACTGGTGACTGGTGCTGTGTTGGTATCGTGTACAGCTGTCCGGCCCTAGTGACTGGTGGTGCTGTGTTGGTGCTGTGTACAGTTGTTCGGCCCGGACATTGATTAGCCATCGATTGGGTTCGACCTCGGGGAGCTGCTTATTTTGGCCCACCCTTTGTTCATAATGACACAGGCCGATCAATTGTTTGCTGGTGGACGCGCTGGTCGACGAGGAATGGGAATAGTATGCTTACCTTTCCCACCGACAACGACAGTTATGCTGAATTGCCGACGTGGTAACAAAATATTATGAATGCAATTATAATACTGCCCCCGTGATAATATGCTTACCTTTCCCACTGACAACGACAGTTATGCTGAATTGCCGACGTGGTATCAAAATATTATGAATGCAATTATAATACTGCCCCCGTGATAAAGATATTCAAACTCGTTTCAAAAGTTATAAATCACGGTTATTATTGATTATATCCTGTAATTTATTAATCCCGATAAGATCGTCACCATACGTAACACTTGAATTATCGCGTTCGAGCGATGTAAATACTAACGTTCGGTGCAGCTGGTTCCCTGCAAGGGTAGACTGCGCCGGCGACGGGAGTGTGCTGCGGTACAGCCTACCAGTACAGTGGAACCGAGTTGGGTCTGCGGTGAGGCAATTACCCACCATCGTCAACGTTACAATTTACAAGTGGGCTCAAATGAATCTTGAAAATTTATTTATTTTTCAACAAGCAGAAGATGCCCCATTTTTGTTAAGTCGTAATAATTAATTATGATGTAGCTATACTTTGCAAAACAGAAACGGATTATAGTTTTTGCTGGACCTAAAAGCGTACTTTGCCTATTTGCACAGTGGCATATCTATGCAACGACCTTTTCCACAGTAGATATTACACCAATGTTTTACCGTTTCCCAAACGACGGTCCACCACCACCGAAGTTCGATAGTCACCGGCCAGTAAATAAGCGACGTTCGGGTGGGTGTGCTGGTGGTCGTGGGGGGGGGGGAGGACGTGCGCCCGTTACCCGTGCCCGATCAATGGTGCACCTGTCCACTGTCGGCGGTGCTGGTCGATCATTGACGAGCGCGTCCAACTGGCGGCTACAATAAGCCAGGGCCCGGACCCGGCTGGACAGTCCCTCGGTGGTAGGGACTGCGCGACACGATGGATGGACTGATGGGTCCTGAGGTATCATGTCCGGCCGCCAACAGATCCAGAAGGATTATTTGAGTGTTTCTCCTTACGGCTTCTGGGTCTAACTCATATTGGGAAGGAATAACAACAGAGATGCGCATGGACAGAGACGCACTTGGAACTCTGGGTTCTGTCTGCCGCGGACTCTCCACGGTGGAGGTGATTTCATGTTTTAGAGCACCCGGACTTCCTATAGTGAAAAGCGCGATTTGCTGGTCAACCGACCGCTACGATCCAGTCATTTACGTAATGTGAGCAATGGGTATTTGAAACGTGTCCCATTTCCGGCAGCCATCCACAGATATAACGTCTGCAGGATGACATACGAACTTCACATACGAAGGCCTCAAGATATCTGGGTTTGAGTGATACGATTTTGTACTGAATGCCACCGGCTATAATTTAACAAATGGATATAATCGAGCATGTAATGGGCTATACCACTTCTGGTTTACCGCGCCATTGCCTCTGGATTCAATTTGCACTATATTGGGGCGCAGTTCTAAAAGTCATGAACAAATCAATCATAGGTGTGATGATCAACAGCAAACATGCCAACATTTATTGTCGATTACGTGCTAGAATGTGCTTCAGTGGCAACGGATAGGGCACCAGCGGAGGCAAAGTATAACATTTGAGATTGATATGCATGAATAACATGGATCGCCGGAATGGCTCTGTAGTGTGCGACCTTGAACTGGAGGAAACCAAAAGTTAAGCGAAACTTTTATCTTTAATTTAGAGCTCTGTTACAGAGCGCAGTCTCACCTCGTGTGGAATGTATTGACCCTCTCCATCAGAGCAGTCTTACATTCTCCTTTTTGTGATCGTCCCGTCCGCCTTCAGGCAAATGCGGGGCACAGGCCACTAATATAAGATACGGAACGACACGGAATAATCTGATGTCACAATGCAAACGCAATAAGTTTACATCGCATTTTTAACCACTGTTAGTCCTCTTGTTATTGGTCGGAATATAAAACTTGCACGCACCTTAAGGCGGCCTTGATACAATATACAATGCAATGGCCCAATTTTATTGCACAGACTTAATACTTCTAAGCTTGATATCCTATTTCCATTTTATTGCAGAACATTGCACTTTGTAGCAGTAGCGTGGGCTGATTGAATGCCAAGCAAATGACTTCAGGGGTGTATACTGGTTCGGTATGGCATGCCCTCTCGTTGTTTTTTATGGTAATTGCTGGTATTGTATATTTTATGGTACTTAGGTTCTTCTGGGACATGTAGTTATGAACTTGTAATCGTCATTATATATAGATATTAGTGGATATTATGTATTACCTCAAGGATAACTTTATCCAAGATGACGAAAACTCCGAGTGAGACTCATTACAAAAAAGAAGTAATTGAATAACCAATACCCTCTTAATAGAAGGTGAAAATTAAGGCCAAAAATGTATTAAATATTTTGCTGTCGGTACCTTCTTTAGCAACGACAGAAAATATCTCTCGGCAAATATTAAAGACATTTTTGCTTTAATTTCTTCTTCTCTAGTTGGAGTTGTTGATTATTTATTTACCTGGCACGGCTATCTTCAGTGATATTGATAGATAGTGATGATAATGATCTTGTATGATGAAATATCAATCAAGCATTCCGTTAGGATAAGACATGAATGTGGGGTGTTCCCAATGTAATGAACATAATACCGAAAACCATGGATTATTATCAATACATTGCGTAGAAATAAACCCATAGTTACGATAGATGATGTGAATAAAATCATATAAATTATATTCCTATAAGCCTCTTGCTGTTAACCTCCTAGCGATATTCGGACGAGTTCATCGCTCAAAAATGATAAACAGCTACCCGGACCGACTTGCCCGTCCACAGATATAAATGCATGTTACATTTCAGACTAATGGCGCAGGCGTTTGTTGGCGCGAGTGTTCGAGTCTGATACGAAATCGATTCCTTTGAAAATGAACAACTCCATTATCTTCAGAAAACTTATAATACTGCACACTGTAAATCACCCAAAATTACATGCCGCTGATTTACGAGAATGTTTAACAATCTGTTGATGGCTCTCTTTAATTATACTTCACTGTCACTCCACTGGATTTTCATGTCCGTCCGGTGCCATTCCGATAACATTGATGGGTTTCATTGCCACAATCTAGCCTCGTCTGGTAGCGTCTGATTGCATATTGAAGTTCAGAGTCCGCGGGGGCCTACCGTTCGTGCTGAGCAGGCTTCGATGCCAATCGATGACAAATTTAACCGCCGCGCCGGCCAGTCAGCTATCTAATATACGTTAATGCGTTCAATATTTGCGGTGCTTCAGGTCGTATCGATGAGAATGATTTTAATTGGCGACACGAACGGCCGCCGGTAAATAAGCGGGTCCGTGGAGTGGCGTTACGTTTCGGTCGGAAGCCCGTTCGACTGAAGCTGCCCACTCGGAACGGGCGGTGTATCAAAGGCTAAGCAGTGAGCATTGCTGGTGAGATTTGAATAGTTCTGAGAGATGACCCTGCGGATTTTGTTTATGCATGTTTTCCTGTGCTGCAAAGGCTACTTGCATTCTGCATGACTTGTTGCACGGCAATACACAATACATATACGGCAATACGGCAATACAATACAATACAATACACAATCTCTGATGCAGAATTCAGACACAGACATTCACCCGAATTCGTGGCACCAGTTTTTGCCCTTGATAGTGGTAGTGTTGTGCAAAAGATCTACTTTGGCACTAGAAAACATAAAATAGCTTTTTAGCCTACGGTACCTGGTTATCTACGTGTTGTTCGGGTAGGAAGCCGCAATTGAGCCACCCCAGATCAATCGGTCCCAATTGTCCCCGACCTCGTTCTTGTTTGTTTTCGCGGACCGAATCCGCCCTCCATTCGCGTTAGACTTTCTCGATCATTCTCCCCGAACAGTCGCCTCCCCATCCCTCACTTGATAAAGTGCGGCGGCGCCTGTTCCGAACTCCTGTAATGCGATGCAAATGACGTGCCAGTTTCCGGCTTTCTCTCCGACTGCCATCTCATTAGGCGGCCGGCCGGCAGTATCTCACACCACATCCCGCCCCGTCACACGTCACACGTCACACGTCACACATCACGGCGTCAGACGTCGGGCGTTAGGCCGGCGCCGTGTGCCGCCTATGGTGGCTGCGGGGCCCGATAGCCGGCCGGCCGGTGGGTGATGGCAGCCCGCCGCTCGCCGACGACGCCCTAATGCCAGGGCGCTTATCGTCCAGAGCCAGCGGCGCCGGCCGACGGACGAAAAACAAGCCCGGTCAAGCCGGCAAGCTGACTGACGCTGGCCATGCTTTCCAGATGAACCGGCCCATTCAAGTGAAGCCGGCAGACAGCGAGAGCAGAACAGGTAAGCCGAGATATGGCCGCGGCGCTGGGTCGGCAGACGTGGCGCGGATATGGCTCTGGTGTTGGTTACGATGAGGTTACGGGGGATATAGCTGTGGTGCTGGATATGGAAGGGTACGGGGAGAGGCCGTGGTGTGACTCTCGGGGGTTATGGGAATATGGCTTTGGTGTTGGATTTGGGGATGCTACTGGGACGCCATTATAATGTTAAATATGGGCGTGTGGTTTGTTGATGCGGACGTAGTGTTATATTTTGAATATGATGTTGCTGTGATGATTTGTCATTGCATTTGGTGGATGGAACACAGCTGATAGTGCTGGATCTATGCATGGTATAGCTATAGTGCTGATTTTGTTCTGGAACTTCGTAGGACCGCTCGTTCGTCAATTCACGACAACTCATTGGAGGTTTTGGAGGTAACGCACATCGGTATGTCTGTTTAACCATTAACGTTTTAATTAAAGGGAGTGCGTCTTCTGCTTTGTATCGCCCAAAACATTTTTCCTGCGATAAGTAGCAATTGTTTTCACGTTTGAAGGAGATAAAATTAATATAGAGGCCTCAAATAATTGCATTTCTTTTAAATTGTTTCGCCTTTTTTTCGGTATAGATATACATAGATGGAAACGTTTTTGATTACTGTGGTGAAGGCAAACTGACGAAAGAAGAAGTAATATAATATGCCGCACACAAAACATTATATGTCCGTGAAGACGAACGGAAATCGTAGAAAAACGGTCCAAGGTTCTGTTTGAATGCTGCTAACAGCGCTAACGAGCTGTTTCGTCGGAATGCGATTGGTTTGTGCTATCGATACGCTGGCAAGTGTACGTCGAATTCTAGTGGTGGAAGCAGGCTGGGGTAAAACCGCTAACTTTTGTATTCCATACCTATGCTGGGGTAATCGGAATATCTCAGCAACCAGGGCTATACTAAAGAAATGCAGGGATGACTTAAGTCAGAAAAGTCTGCTCTACACTCCCCTGTCCATAACTCCATTTGGCCAATGTCAGTAGACACACTACCTTTTTGACAGGTGATCCAAAATTAATGTCCCATACATAGTTATGTCATGGGCAGCAGAGATGTTTAGTGAACTTAAGTCATTTTGTCCAATTCCCATGTTGGACATGTAGGCTAGCTGCTCTGGTCACAATGACAAATATTGTCCCAGGGCCCTTATTTGGCAGTTCTGCCCGTCAGCACGCTTACTGCGAACAGGCCAGTTGAAATGAGCGGAAGTATGGGGAGCTTAATTCGTCGTATGAGGACTGAAAGGCGTTGGGCATGTTTCAATCATTTCACGCGGTACCAGGAAGATACTGAATCGGAATGCTTTCAAAAGACTGCTTTAATATTGCAAGTATACAGCCTCAGCAAGGCTTCCAGCTGCCATGGAAACAACCAAGTTCACAGCCGATAATGTCGAGAAAGTTAAAACTTTTTCCTGAGCACCAGCCAAACTGTAACACGTGATAAATGCTACTCGAACTTGAAATGGGATACGCAACAGCTTGGAGGGCCCTCAGAAAGAAGATCTACAACTGAAAGTACTGGCTGCATCTCCTGTGCCGACCGCCGGCCAGGGCATCAAGGCAATAGGCATGACAGTTTCTTTGGGAGTTTCCACATGCTGCCACTTACTTCATGACAGGGATGTGGAGCGCTACTCCTAAGTGACCTGGAGAGTAGTGTCAATGAAAATGTGGTCAGAAGCGATTTGCAACTCACACCTATCGACTTAAGCTCCCTGTGCTTTCGTACATTCCAACTGACCTGCTCTTGGTAAAGGTGCTGTTTGACTGAATTTCGAATAATGGTTCTGGAAAAAATTGGTCACTGTGACCAGAAAAAATCACCTATTATGCATATCCAAAACTGTCATGAAACAAAATGACCCAATGTCGAACTTCAATCTCCGCACGTGGGTTTGCATTTTTTTTATTTCGCACATGACTAAAATATTTTGGGACAGTAATTCTCGATCTCCCAGTATTTCATCTGTTTCCATACTGCCTAGTCATCTCCCCACCACTGGGTGTAGTAGCCGTTACTCCCAGCTGAGCTTTGCCTCTGCCGGTCCCGGGGCAGCAACTCGGACAAATTACCAGCGACAAAAACAAAGACAGGGACAAAGTGTTGTTGGTTTACTGTCGGGCGGCGCGGGCAATTAAATTTGGCGCGGAACATTGATCGTCTGTCTTCGGATGGTCGGCCGGCCGGTGGCCGGTGTGGTCTGTTTACTGACCCTATCTCTGCCCTTTAGGCACCACCTGGTCGCCACTCCCCGGCCACTTAATTAGATAAACGTCAAACTTTTAGGCCCTCCCGTGCGTGTTATTGCCCAGTCAAAAGCCCACCACCACAACGAGGAAAGAGCCACACCCATCACGCATGCCATCCAATCTGTCCTTTGCGCCGGACAGGTGTATAAAGACGTTCACACTGAGAAATATGTATTTAAGTTTGTCGTTCATGGTTTCACATTCTCTTGTAAATGGTGAGCCATATTCAGTGTTATTTGAGTGAAACTTCCCTTACTTATATCTATGCCGCCACTTCTTTGCCTATGCATATGCAGCTTAGATAGACCTGTAGGCTCTCTCGCTTAAATGATGAGTAATGGGTATCTTCGTAAAACGAACAAAGCTATCACTATCGCAGACAGTTTTCGGGCACTTCGGATTGGTTTTATGTGTTCTTTTGGCCTGTGGGTGGTCGTAGACTGCCTGGAGATATCCCACACAATTGTTACACTTTTATGTCATCAGTCAACTCCACCTCCTACCCTGCTCTACTTCGTCGTATTTTGTGTAGAAGACCGGGTAGAGGCCAGGATCCGAGTCTTTGCGTCCCTCCGTCACCGCTGTTCTTCTCCCCCGCTTTGCCCGGTATTCGCGGCGTCTGTCTGATCCTTCAGACCTGTACTTCCCAAACTTTCCTCCCCTCTCCTGTCCAAGTTCCGCCAAACTCCTGGCCTCCTCCGCACCGCTCCGCTCCCTTGGCGTCCTCTGCCCGTTCCCTGTGCCTCTACGCTCCCCTGGCGTCCTCTGCCCGTTCCCTGTACCTCTCCGCTCCCTTGGCGTCCTCTGCCCGTTCCCTGTACCTCTCCGCTCCCTTTGCGTCCTCTGCCCGTTCCCTGTCCCTCTCCGCTCCCTTGGCGTCCTCTGCCCGTTCCCTGTCCCTCTCCGCTCCCTTGGCGTCCTCTGCCCGTTCCCTGTGCCTCTCCGCTCCCTTGGCGTCCTCTGCCCGTTCCCTGTGCCTCTCCGCTCTCCTGTGGCCATTATGGCCGGTGGGCCGGCGGCGCATTCATAAGGCATGCGATAGGCGGCGGCGGCGGCCGGGCCACATCGATTAAAACGGTCCCGTACAATGGGGTCTGCCGGCCGGCGGTCGGTGCCGGAGGCGGGCGTGCCAGACAGAGGCCCGCCGGGCGGCCGCCGGAGGCTAGAGGCCACAGGTGTGCCGCCGCCGCCGACCGACCGGCCGGCAGACGGCGCCGGACACTGGCCAGTGCAGCACCTCGGACGGCAGCTCCGGCACGGAGACCACAGGTGGGACGCTGCTGCTGTCCTCACAGCTAGAGGATGGTGACAGGCGGCTGCTGCTCCCCGAGCTGTTGACGGGTGGGGTGCTGATGTCCTCAGGCTGGGGTGCTGATGTCCTCAGGGTGCGGTGCTGATGTCCTCAGGCTGGGGTGCTGATGTTCTCAGGCTGAGGTGCTGATGTCCCAGGGTGGGTGTGCTGATGTCCTCAGGGTGAGGTGCTTATGTCCTCAGGGTGAGGTGCTGATGTCCTCAGGGTGAGGTGCTGATGTCCTCAAGGTGTGGTGCTGATGTCCCAGGGTGGGTGTGCTGATGTCCTCAGGGTGCGGAGCTGATGTCCTCAGGGTGTGGTGCTGATGTCCCAGGGTGGGGTGCTGATGTCCTCAGGGTGGGGGTGCTGATGTCCTCAGGGTGAGGTGCCGATGTCCTCAGGGTGAGGTGCCGATGTCCTCAGGGTGAGGTGCCGATGTCCTCAGGGTGCGGTGCTGATATCCTCAGGGTGTGGTGCTAATATCCTCAGGGTGAGGTGCTAATGTCCCAGGGTGGGGGTGCTGATGCCCTCAGGGTGCGGTGCTGATGCCCTCAGGCTGGGGTGCTGACTCAGGGTGGGATGCCGATGTCCTCAGGGTGGGGTGCTGCTCCCCGAGGTGTTAACGGGTGGGGTGTTTCTGCTCCCTATGGGGTGCTGAGATTGTTTAATTTATGTTTGTGTTTTTCCTTTAATCAACTTGCACCAATTTGTCAACGTCATCAGAGCGCCACCGTCTGCCTCGTTCCTCCTCGTTCTGGCTGACCTCCGGCCACTGTTTACCATGACACTCTGGCTGACCTCATGTCACCATTACCATGACACTCTGGCTGACCTCCGGTCACCATTACCATGACACTCTGGCTGACCTCATGTCACTATTACCATGACACTCTGGCTGACCTCCGGTCACCATTACCATGACACTCTGGCTGACCTCATGTCACTATTACCATGACACTCTGGCTGACCTCCGGTCACCATTACCATGACACTCTGGCTGACCTCATGTCACTATTACCATGACACTCTGGCTGACCTCCGGTCACCATTACCATGACACTCTGGCTGACCTCATGTCACTATTACCATG
>JARFNZ010192206.1:0-15664 GCA_031763405.1 Balanus nubilus
GTCTGTCGTCTGTCGTCTGTCGTCTGTCGTCTGTCGTCTGTCGTCTGTCGTCTGTCGTCTGTCGTCTGTCGTCTGTCTCGTCTGTCGTCGTCTGTCGCCTGTCGTCTGATGGCGGTCATGGCCGGAAGCCCGGCCGGTGGAGGGGTGGCCGGCCCGCCTGGCTTGCCGCCAGCCGCGTGCCCTGTCCTGCCCGATGGACATGTCGAAAAGATGACAGGTCGGCCGGCGGGCGGGAGGCGCGTCGCCAGCGGCCCAGATCGTGGATCACGGTGGGCGATTGCCGCAGGTCGTTAGCCACACGACACCGAAAATCGCTCAGGAGAAGGGCGCCACATGCTCTGAAGGGAAAAAGAAGACGCAAACTCAGCACCATGGGGTCATCCCGACACAGATGCTCCAGAGCAGAGGGGCGCCCACCCTGAGGGATAGAGGGAAGACCCCAACTCAGCACACCGGATCCTAGCCCGACATTGATAATCCATTAGAGGCACAGTACCGCACCCAAATAGATGAAGGAACCAGAAGGCACCGTCGCAGAGATCAGCTTGGCCGAACAACGGTCCTGATGTTGTTCCCAACCAGAGACTGAATCACAGTCTGTCACCAGAGACTGAATCACAGACTGAATCACAGTCTGTCGCTACACTGTCTGTACACTGAAGCTTGGTTTATGCACACAAGGTAGCGTAGACACAATTCTCCGTCAGCTGAGACACTGGGGCTCTTGAGTTCGGCACGGTTAATGAGCATATCTTTGGCGCAGAGGTACGCTGTGCCCATGACACGTGCGGAATGTCTGGCATGTAGTGTTGTGAAAGGAGACGAGCGTAAACGAAACATTCTCCCGAAACTATTTCCAACCAGTCTTTCAACTTCATCAACAAACAGGCTGAGGAAGTTTGTATTTCGAGCCATGTCCACAAGCTCCCCAAACCACTAGCTAGCTAATACAACACACAGCGAAAATGAAATAAAATCGAGCGAAATCGTTCGGTTAGGGAGCTGCCTGGGTCACATCGGTTATTTCCCAGCTCGGTGGGAACGACGCCTTCACCGGAAATAACACGCAGCGAGCTATGGGTCTTCTGAAATGGATTTAGATCGCCATCTACGAACGACTGTGAGCTGTCGGCGTGCTACGAACGCGTTCGCAGCATCGTTCGACCGGTGCTGGATGGGTGGAGCTGGTAGCGGGCAGCTGCGGACGGCTGCGGACGGCTGCGGATAGCTGCTGACGGCTGCGGGCGGCTGTGGATGGATGCGGGCCGCTGCGGAAGGCTGTGGGACAAGGAGAGAACGGCTGCGGACGGCTATGGGACAAGGAGGACTGCTGCGCTGCAAAAGGCTGCGGACGGCTGAGTGCGGGAAGACTGCGGGACTGGGACGGCTTCGGACAGCTTCGTGATGGCTGCGGACGACTGCCGACGACCGCGGACGGCTGCAGAACGGTGCGGAACCTTCTGGAGCGGTGTGTGTATCCGAGGAGACGGGCTGTGCGACAGCTGTGACGCGACGTACGCTGTGCTGTTTCCGTCCCGCCGCCTCCATCGCAGATCTGACGGCGTGCCAGGCGATGTGACGTAACGGAATCGATATGGCCCGCTCCGCATGGTCGCTAAGTGTGCGTACCGTAACAGAGGGCCAGCGCGGAATCTGGGGTCGGCCTTCTAGGGTGGTCTATCTTCGCTGGTGACGTGTGCGTTGTTTGGAGTGTATCGGTGGGATGTGAACTCAAATGAGACTAGTTGATTAACGCGTGCTCTGGAGGGGTCTCAGAATGTAGCGCCCTGGAAGGGGGGGGGGGGAGGAGGGCAGAATCTGCCCCCTCCCACGATCTCAGCTCCTATAGGAGCTAGAATAGCGAAAATTTGGAGCAGGAGCAGGCGTTTGAGAACTCTATTGTATGCATTTTGTGTGCCTCTAGGTCAATATCTTCAAGGTCAAATGAGTTCAAATTTGTAAAAATTTGTAAAAGGGCCGAAATATCCGACCTCCATATATTTCGCTGTAGCTAAAAAATTATGATAGCTAGGAAGAAGAAACGGAAAGAAAGCAATCGAAAGCTCTTTAAATTCCCTATCACAGTGATGTCGTCAGATTTGAGGTCAGGTCAATAGTTTAGGCTGCAGAGGTCATAAAAGGTCAATGACCGTTTTCTAGGACAATGTCTTCGGGAATAACTTCTGATCTAATAAGAAAAGAACAATAATTTTGACATCATCATCTTTTTCTCGTTAAGGTGCTTCGAAACATGTGCATGGTGACCACGAAAGGTTAACTTAAAGATTTAACCTCAGGTCAAGGTCACGTGTTGACATAAAAGGGTCATGGTGGTCATGGTGGTCAGGTCGTTCGATGCGCCTTGACGAAATGAGCACATTGGTGCCTTTTGCACGTTTCTATCTCTTCTCTGTCAAAAGTTATTGAAATAAAACGTAAGTGTCCTCGGTGACCTCAGATGACCTTAATGACGTCACTGATCAAAATTGCACCTTGGTCATCCAAAAAGGCCATGGGTTGCATGTTCCTCAAATAATTAGATTTGTATATTAAAAACAAGGTGTGTAATTAAATTCTAGGCAGGTACCGAAAGCATAAGAGAGGGGGGGGGGAGCAGATTTCCCCCTCCAGAGGTCCTATTAAGCGTATTTTTTCCCGAACCTGGTTTCCTTCCCTTTTCTCGCACTTTGACCTGACCTGGTGACCTGACCTGACCCAAAGTCAAAATTTAACACAAGGTGTGTTATTTAATTCTAGGCAGGCACCGAAAACATCAGGGGGGGGGGGGGGCCCCCACCCCCCCCCCCCCCCTCTCCTCCAGAGGGCGTATTAAGCGTATCTTTTCCCGAGCCTGGTTTCTCGCTTTCCCTTCAACGTCGCATTTTCCAAAGCTTTTTTGTTGGAAATATCAAACATGTATGCTTAAACGATGTAATCGTATTAAGTCAACAAAACATTATGTTTTTTCCCCATTCTTCAAAGAAGCTTCGCCTTTCATCCTCGATGTTTCGGAGGTTAAAAGGTCATCACCTTTTCCTTTTTTAGGTGTGCCTCACCTGGTATAACGTTCATGCTGGTAACAATCCCCTATACTAAACAAAATTTTGTATGCACTCTGCCGCTGCAGGTATTACGTAATTTGCAAATACTTCAACGAGTTCCCTTCCTTTTAGCAGAACATCATCCACTGACTCACTTTTATAGTGTTTGCGTTAACAAACTCCAATCTCGAACTTGCGAGGCAGGCTGAAATCTTGTTAGAAGTACGTGGGAAATCCACCACCCCGCGCTTTCCACGAAGATAATTTGTATTTTTAACAATCATTTTGCATTATTACTACGTCAATAAATTGAATTACTTTCGCAAAGGTTAGATAGACTATGAAAGTTATCAACTATCTTCATGATATATTATATGAATATAGTCAACGGGCATTGCGAATAATACTCTCGAATTGTTTTTCAGCCTTACCTTAACCTGGCAGCCCTCCTGGAAATCTGCAAATGACAGTCTGTGGCTTGCCTGTGTATCTAACCTTTGCTACCACTGTATCGGAGCGATGTCGAACACCGTGATAGATATGTATGATAGGGACAGTATAGAATTAGGAACGTTCGGTAGCGGCACAACGTTGTAGCATTTTCATGATTCGGCATGGGTGTCCGAAAGTTCATGGAACCAACCCGTGCCAAACAGTTCTGAAAGGAGATATCCATTTGCCTTGGCCGCACCTACAGAGGACGGCGATTTGATGTGACTTGGCTTGCCACTACCACTTATCACCCATGACGGTTTACCGATCCCGTGGTACGTGGCACGAGATTCCACTCGGCAATATGACGCTCTCCTGTTCGGTAGTGCAGTTGGTCACGCGAGAGGATGTCGGCGACACGTCTGAGCGGCCGCGTTTACAGGAGCGATACGTCTGAACGGCCGCGCTTACAGCAGACTGCACTCGACCAGGACAAGGTCTCAAACTCCACGAGTAGCGGCAAACATTCAGCGAAAGCCTCATCCTTTTACCAAACAAAGTTTGCGTGAGCTCGAGATCGGTAAATAGTCGCCTAAGTGACAACAATGTTAACTTGATGTGTTTTCTTTCGGAGAAGTACTCCGAATATATGCGTGCCTGGCTCGGCAGTCGCAAAATTGCTGCAAAAATAGTTGAATTCAGACTTCTTGACTTCAGCTTAGGTTCGCTGGCTGGTGGACTCATCAGCCGTGGTCGATCGCTGCTCTTCAAGACGGATACACCCCACTTCAAAAGAGGAGATTCATCGGGAGATTCAGCATCAGAAGTCCGCCCCGATCGTCTCCAGCACCGAGCAGTCAAATTTAGTGACTCGCTATCGAAATCACCTACCCAAATCGCAGAATTCCGTAACGCGGCTTCAGCAGTGCAGGTAGGATCACCACTATACGCGAGTCCTACTAGTCTCCTGTGATCCGAGCTCGTCCTGGGGCCTCCTTGGGACTGGTGTGAATCCTGTCCTGTGATCTGGCCGGGATGATCAGCTGTTTTCCGAACGTGACCCTGCTGAAGTTAACCCGAGCCGCCCCGCCTACCGGACACCCGAGCCCAATTACGGCCCCAAACCACCCCGCTCCGTCGCCCTCAGCCCACGCCGCTCCCCCCCCCCCCCCGGCCCCGTCGCCGCCGTCGCCGCCGTCGCAGCGCCCGATTCGAGGAACGCTGACACCAGCCGGCGCGGCGGCGGTGGCGACGGTTCACTGAGATGTTAGTTTGCTCGGGAGCGCGCTGTGCGGCGCCTACCGCGGCCAATTACCGCCCCAGGCGGTCACGCGGCCCGGCCTCAGTGGTCGCCGCGGCGCGCCGCTGCCGTCGGGGCGTTATAACGTCCACCGGTCCGGCGCGGGCGGTTCAGGTGGTCCGGGAGTCCGCTGGGGTGGCGACTGCCTTTGGCGGCCTGTGTTCACTGGTCTGACTGTCTCGTCCATTGGCTGTCTCGTCCATTGCCATCGCTGCCCAGCTCGGCGATCGACGGCGACCAGCGGTGACTCACGCGCGGCGTATTAATGCACAATTCATAGCCGGTGGTCGGATGGAAATGTTGCATGGCGTGCGGCAGCGATAGAGTTTCGTCAGGCGTTCCTCTTCGCCCCTGCTGTCACCTCTGACGGCTGGACGCTGCTCTCTGTATACACGGCGTCATCGGTACCCGACACCGCCTCATTCAAATCTGGACTCCAAACAGAGCGACAGCAAGGCATCGGGGCTGGTCACATTGCCTGCCACGGATTTAGGGTTACTTGTAGCTGCGCTAGACTAGAGCTGGTTCCGGAATGAGACGCTGTGGCTGCGTGGGGCTGGTTTAGCCGTCCATTGCTTCGACTGTATCGGCAGTGTTTCTTGATCGACGGCCATTGGCTTTTGTCGGCTCTAAGTGGTGACGGCCTGTCTGAGCGGACAGAGCCGGCTATCGGCGCATCTAAGCAGGCTGGATGTCCCTATAAAGGTCCACCGTCGGCACCGTGGCCTCAGGTGCGGCGTTCAGCAGAAGAGGTGACCAGGAAGTATTCCTTGGCCAAGGCTATTACTTACATACAAGGCTATTACAAGGCTATTACGGATATGACTTAATCCATGTCTCTTGTCGTTCAAACATGTTCATGTAAATCTGAGAGTGTTGTCAAGAACTGACCAAAGTGCGCGTGTAGACACGAAGGCACACGAAGGCTTCCAGCTTCGAATAAAGATGATAAGAAGTTCGGCTGATATGGTGCGAAAACCAAGTTTGTAAAGTATAGTAATATAAGTTGGCCAATAAAATAGTCATACCCATAGGCCATCATTTCCCAAAGAAATGTATCAATACAGCATTGCAGGGCCTCATCTATCATGTTAACTGAGGGGAGGGGACTGCATCCCCCCCCCCCCCAGTGAAGCCGCCAGCCCCCCCCCCAGTCGAGACAAAATCGAGTCACTGGGGGGGGGGGGGGGCAGGTAATTGACGTCGTGTCCAAATAAAAGAACTTCATACCCAAATTGACGATATGAATAAAGTAAACCAACATGAGAACCAAGACATATTAATGTCGTGAGAACTAACGTGAACCAACGCGACGTGAGGACCAAGAACCATGCAAGATATTATACGACTTTTTATATGGATACGCGATGTGCCAATCTGATCCCAGCTTCACTCACTCACTCAGTACATCCCTTTAGATTCGCATTGCTGGAAGGACAGTGCATATTGATTACTACTGTCTGCTACCTACGGTGCAACGGATCACTGGCGGATCAGGAACGGCGGGTTGGAGGGCATCACCCCAAACAAGTTTCACAAAATTCCAAAAAGTCATCGGATTTCGCTCCCTTATGGATTGCGACGTTTTAAAATAGACTTCCCTCAGTAAAAGCTGCGTAGATGTACTTCTACATAAGGAAATATGTAAATTTGCGCCGATTTCAGGCGGTTTGGGGGGGGGGGCTATTGCCCATTTTGCACCACCGTAGATCCGCCACTGGAACGCTCAGTCAGCCGAAGGGTTTCACTGTCTCATTAAGATTCACTGAGAGACACAGTAGGAAAGTGTTTTTTGTAGAACCCAAAACGTTATCCTCTAAGGGATTTCCAAGCGTGCTACCGCATATCATGTTCCACTCCGGTTCTCCAAAACGTTTTGTCAGGCCTCAGTGTGTCCTACAGCGGTACGGCGCACTGTCCGCCTGAGAGCTAGCTAGCCCTGTATGTACAGGTTTGAGATGACCCTTGTCAGAAGCGATACATGAGTGGGCCCTTACCAGGACTGAAAGGGAAAGTCCTGACCTTGAGCAGGTCATTTAAGGCGATTGCCAGGCATGATATGATCCTCAGTAGGCTTGTGTGGTCTACATCTTCTAAGACGGTGAGAGAGGCAGTTATAGCGCTCCGTTTTATGGGAAGGGGAAGGAAATATGTTTTTACCACGCTTTTATGACTCATTGAAACCCGAAAAACAAAATTATGCGTTTAAACCGCAAACGCCTTTAGAGTATTTATGTCCCCACGAGTCCACGACCGTCTGGGGGTAGCTCGGAGACCAATGGTCGTATTGAGCCCGACGATGCGGTATTCGAAAGCTCTCAATAAGACATCTAAAGGATGACTTTAATTGTTCAGTTAAGGTCAAATTTGAAGTCAGGGTCGGGACAAATGTCAAGATAAAGGTATTGGGGCTTGGAGGCCATTCATTTCATCCAATGCCTTGGGTTGCAATGACAATATACTATCACCTTAGGTGATGCCCGAGGTTGAATAGACATGGGTTTTACTTGTTTTTATTAAATATTATAAAATCTTGAATTTATCACCTGTACAACTACAGGCAACATGTTTGCTTCCTTTTATAAAATTTGGTACAAATGTTTTTATTGGATTGATTCGAGGTAAAAAATCAGGTCAAGCAAAAGAGGAATGTCGTGCAGGCCTTGACGTCATGCCATCTGATCAAGAGATTCCGACGAGCTGCTCAAAACGGCGGCCGGCTATCCCCACCACAACCAAACGGCGAGCGCCTTAAGAACCCACCCTGTCGTGGTACCACAGTTCAACGCTCTCTCGACAGAGCTGCACGGACGATAGAATTGTGAAAAATATGCTAAGTACCTACTTAAGTACCTACTAAATAAGGCTTACACTATTGCTCATCTTGGATATATAACTACATATTATTTGGCCCGGAAACCAGGATTTATTTTATTATCATATTATAGAGGGAAAATATTTGTTTTCCTCTCCCTGTGCTGGCGATTTCTTTTCAGACGTATCCAGATCATTGGCAGATCCAGGGGGGGGGGGCATTAGGGGCAAATGCCCCCCTCCCCCCGCAGCGCCTGAAATCGACGAAAATTTGCACATTTCCCGCTCTGGAAGGAAATCTAAGCAACTTTTATTAAGCAAAGTTTGTTTTAAAACGTCTAGCAAGGCATAAGGAAGCGATATCCGATGAGTTTTCTGAAATTCATGATTTTTTTTTGGGGGGGGGAATGATGTCCCCCACAGCGCCAGAACCGACGTTCTGGATCCGCCAGTGATCCAGATGCAGAACAGATGCAGAGCAATAAACCTATGATAAACTATGACTACGGTAAGGTTTAGCCACCATAATTCGTTAATTTTCGTCTAGTAGACACAAAATCTCGCGGGCGCTTTGCGCCCGGTCGCTTATTAAAGGAACCTTGTCACCTTTGGCGGTAATATAAAAACGGTTAAAATCATCGTAATGAATTTTGTATCACTGATGGGAAGACTTAAACAATGGTATCACTGATAGCGAGCCACATCATCAAACAGGAGATATTAGGAAATGATTTTTGACTCATCTCCAACTCTAAAAAGAATTGCCTGATTATGATCCGCACTATTTTGGCATGATGGCCGCCACCATAAACACTGTGTCGAATTTGACGCTTTTTATACGTTCTTGGTAATGCGTTCTGCTACGCAGTTTGTTTACATTTCTTCTGCGTTGCCAAGCAGAATATTCAAATTCGCCGCGGAGGATGGAGCAAAGTCGGGCGAAATCCAGAGACGTGGTTAAGGGCATTGCTTACTCAACTCAGCCATAGCATCTGCGAATCGTGTTGATTCGTGCTTTTCGAAAGGTAAAGAGAGTACTGTGTTTGATTAAAAATTAAATGAGAATAGAACGTTAAACGGAAAACCCGATGATAACATTCTTTCGATGGTATACCTCAAAATCTTAATTCTATTTTGCCTTCAAAAGTCGTGTAGTGATGGTGCGATTCCAGGCTTTCGAGAGTCGGTTAGGTTAGGGAAAGTATTTACGGTTTTACTAAAACTAGTGCAAAACAAAATATTTGAATAGAGATTGCAGACGATTGAGGGCAAAGTTTTTGAAACAGACTGGACTGGTTCAACAAGGGAAACTGCTCTATCACATATACAATTTTGTATTCTAGGTAACAATGTCCCTTTAACCCTCGCCAGTGTAGGACAAAACTACTGCATCTCCGTGTAGGTGTGGGGTAATGCAACCCCCCTGCTGATCCGCCCCTAATTGGGCGAGAGCGCCATGTCAAGCGCAAATGGCGTTCCGTTACATATTGATGATTGTAACTCGCACGCTTGCTGATTTTTGATGTTCAGGAGTATAGCAACATATGCTACCTACATGAGGTCACGTTCCCCTAAAGGTCAGTCGAGGTCACTGACCTCTGATAACCTTTGATGACCTGTTTGATTTCCACAGGTTTCTAGGATGATGCAGATTATGCTTATGATTATGAGGCCAGGATTATGATTTTGGATTATGATTTTGGATTATGATTGGATTATGGATTATGATTTTGGCAAGGGTTAAATGAACTAGCGACAGGGTTAAATGACACTGGCGAGGGTTAAATGAACTCTACCCTATTGCCAACCTTTAACAAGTGCCAAACATATATTTTTGCCCTTCCTGACACTTAGTAGGCCCCCATGCTCTTTGAAGAGGCCCCATCTAGATTACCACACTGACATTTTGAAGAAAAAGAAAACCTGGTGTGATAAGAGTGAAGTGGGGAAGGAAAACAGTCACTCATGGCCCATGCGAGAAAATGCGGCCTCACCTCGCGGAAAGGACTTCCCTTCCGTGAGAAATGGAGCCTCCCAATGCCAGAGAAGCCCTCAAGAAGCCAAGATGCGATGGATGCGATGGTAAATCGTAGCGAGATGGTAAATATTTGTGTAAAAAAAGAAAGAGGCGTCACGTTCGAGGAGGTAACTTATGAGATAAAAGCCAACATATTTCGGCTTGGCACTCCTTGCAAAATCCGTGGTGCGCCCACTGGTGTTGCCATCATATAAACGCATAAACTACACTTTTTAAGCCGCAATTAAAAAAAGATCAGAGACCAAAGTCGAAAAGCTCAAATGCGATTTCACGTGACTCTCATTTGAATTTGGTCTTCATCTTCTTGAAATTGCGGCTAAAGAGTGTAGATAGTTCTTTTAACTTAAATACTTTAAGACAACTTTTATCTGGCGCATGAGAGGAAGTGTCGTTCTTACTAACATACGGTACAAAGTGTACGGCACAGTTCAGAATGTGAGGGAGAGCGTTTTCATTTTCTCTAGTTTTTACTGAAGTGATGCAACTGGTGCACCGAACAAGTGCACAACAATTCAGTCTGGCCGCTTATTGCGTCGCTTTATCGTAGATACAGACTGCGATTATTCATGTTTAAAATACACACTACTATGGTCTGGAGTATGTTGATTCACCGTCATGCTGATAGAAGCCTCAAACATCATCAAGCATGGTTTGATCGTTGTTTTTGCGGTCGAATCATCCAGACCGGCTGGTTAACGCGGTGTTAGTTTAGTGAGCACATTACGGGTAACTGCCGGAATCAGCGAGCCGTCTGCACTAATGCTGGCAGCCCTTGATCAGCCCGGCGGCCTGCCCTGTTTGATGTCGATTTGATTGGCTGCAAAGCCGGCCGAATCTCAGACTGGCCAGACTTTTGGCCGGCTGGGTGACGCTTACTCATACATGAGAGGAGACCGAACCATCATCTTCAGTTGAATCTAACGCTGCCACACTGCATGACGCCTGATGAAGTACAAATGCTGAGACATGCTGTTAGGCATGCAACGCTAGTAACGAGTGTTCTTCCGCTTACGGCGTTCATATTAAATGGCATCACGTTTTACATAATGAAACATATTGAATATACCTATTTTAATACCTATTCATATAACATATTCAATACATACTACCTATGTAGTGTGATGTGATATAATTACTACAGAACACAACCGATGCAACCTCCTTCACCTTGCACAATAGTGTAATTTTCTGTTGTTTCTATGAGGGTAAAAGAAATACGTATATTTCCGCTACACTCACAACTAATGAGCAGTTTCAGCTTGATACACAGGTGAAAGCTATGATATGACAACAGGTGCTTAGAACAGGCATTGAACGTAAGCCAGCATGGTGTAAATACCCTTAGGCCTTAATTGCCTCAACATGTGGTTTGCAAGCGCAAACATCAGGAAGCAGAGCCTACTTACCTATGTCAATTACAGAATAAGGACTGAACTACTACGGTACTACCTCCGCGTTCTTATCCGCACACTGCACCTCACATTCGCCCAAATACATTCATTCAGCTGTGCACTCATCCCACACTCATCCCACTTTCGCGGATCCTAGTGATAAGTAACATATATGTACAGGAAATATTTTACCCCTGATGAAAATAGATCCTTTTCAGCTGCTGGGCAATGGAATAACGTCGTGATGTTCGCGGGAACGTCCGCTGCTGCTGACAGAAGGTCTGCGCACATCAGCCAGAGAGCCGCAGCAGAGCGGCTCTCAGCCGAGGAAGCACCGTGTCAGGAGGGAGATGTCGGCACCGCGGCGCTGCAGCGTCTCGGCGATGGCTCTCAGCCGCTGTCGGTCCCTGCTGTCCAGCAGCAGCTTCACCACGTGGAACCGGCGGGCGTCCGACAGATGCTCCAGCAGCTGCAGGCACCGCTCCGGGCCGTCCTCAGCCAGCATCACCTCCTCCACACACCTGTGGGACAGCAGCGTCAGTCACTACACAGTGCAGCTGCCGGCACCGCTCTGGGCCGTCCTCAGTCAGCATCACCTCCTCCACACACCTGTGGGACAGCAGCGTCAGTCACTATGCAATATGTCTAGCTTAGCGTCAGCCACTACGCAACTGTGAGGCAGCAACGTCGGTCAGTTATACAAAGTAGCAATAAACATTAACACCACACCGGTGGGGCAACGGCGCCAGACCCGGTCTGATGTGGGCAGCACCAGAGGCTCACCACCTGATACTGATGATGGCTGGGGTGCCGGAGAAGCCCGCCCTGTGAAGACATGCTGCTGGAGCGGCCGAAGGGAGGACTCACCGAATGACGGTGGAGAGGATGGCCGAGTCCAGCTCCGACCCCAGCACCTCGGTCAGCTGGTGCGGCGCCACGGAGCGCAGCAGCGCCGCCGTCGCCGCCAGACCGTCGCCCGAGCGGCGCGCCGAGCGCCACTCGCGCAGAAACTCGAACGTGCTCCAGCGGCGCGGCGTCTCGGAGGCGGCCACGTCCGGTGTCGGCGTGGTCCTTAGGTGGTGGAGCCGCATGCCACCGTCCTCCGCCGCCTCCGCGGGCGGCTGCTGGGAGGTGCTGATAGAAGTGTCTTGTTTCTGTGTTTCCGGAGTGTTGTCTATGGCGATTTCTGAACCGTTTGGGGAGGCCTTTGTATCCGGAGACTCGGAGTAGGTCGATGATGGTCTCTGCTGTTCTTGACTAATGGGCTCCTCCCTACAGGTGGCGTTATCCGAGGGATTATCGTTCTGAGCTTTCCGGTTTCTGCATCTCGCATTTATTAGTACTTCCTCAGTATTGCTGTCGTTCGCGCTAATCTCTTGAATCAGTATTGACCGTTTCTTAGGCTCATCCTTTGGACTTTTTGGCACTTGACTTTTTGGCTCCTTAGTACCTTCACCCTCAGATCGTTTAGTTTCCTTTTGAACGTCACGTGCATCACTAACCAAAGCAGCATCCTGATACGTCGCTCGGCCGGAGCTGTTCGCACCCGCTTGATCGTCACAGTCACCAGTTGCCGCTGCCGGTATCTTCGCGTTCTCCTCTTCAATCGAGTCGACTTCCCGAATGAGCACCTTGCTTCGCTTGGTTTCGCTTCCAATGATCGCCTTCTCCACCTCATCCAGATGCTGCTGGGCCTGCGGGTTGTTGGGCTCGATCTGCAGCACCTGCTGGAAGTCGGCCCTGGCCTTGATCCAGTCGCGGTTCATCTGTCGGGCGATGCCGCGGCGCAGCATGGCCTTCACGTTGCGCGGCTCCCGGCGCAGCACGGCCCCACAGTCCATCAGCGCCGAGCCGTACTTGCCCAGCTTCAGGTTGGCCTGCGCGCGGTTGTTGAACGCCGCCGCCGTCGGGCTGGCGTTGATGCTGCGCGTGTAGTAGACGGCTGCGCGGCTGAAGTCGCCGCTGCGGAAGTACTCGTTGCCCTTCTGCCGCTCGCGGAGCGCCAGCGCACTGCGCTCGGCGGCGCTGAGACCCTCTACAGGCGGCTGGTCGTCAATAGCTGGGTCGCTGCGCTCCGGCTGAGGCTCCGGGGCCGCGGCAGTCCCCCTCTCGTCAAGCAGCTTCAGCTGAGCCTCGACGTCGTAGCGGTCCCAGGCGGCGTAGTCGTAGGAGGGAATGCGCGCCGGCTTGTGCTGCCGAGCCGGGCTCGGCTCCCTGACGGTGGCTGTGCTGAGCTGCACTGTACCACGCACCGGCGGCAGCTGGCCACCGGGAACGTCCTTCTTGGTAGAAGTCGACTTTAATTCGACATCTGCCGAAGACACTTCATCTCTCCACTTCTTCAGGTCCGAAAGAAGCTCGTTTCGGGCTTCGCTGTTCAGAGCGCGTAGTGTTGTTGCAGGCTGTTCAGTTCTCAACAGTGAACTGCAGGGTTTCAGTGCTCTGAGCCTCTCCTCAGTGAAGCGTACCAAGTCTGGATAGACGCCTTCCTGACCAGAGCGCAATACTTTGAGGATGTTCTCAATCGTTTTTACCTTTCCACAATTTCGAATGAACTTATAGTCTAGCTGTTCAATATCCAGATCATATTTTGCTCGAAGCGATTCTGATTTGGTCGTGTTGATCACCATGTTCAACTACTTTTGAGCATACCTTTCAATTAAACTCCGCAAACGGCAAAGAGTCAGCAACACCTTTTTACACAGAAAGTGTAATATAGCCTATGAACCTTTCTCGTCTTCGGCCCTGCGATACTCACCGACTCTCTCGATCATTCACAAACAGCATTCGATATTATGACCCGACGACCGCGTGACATTCACTGTTGGGCTCCTACGCGTTGGCGCTGCTGTTTGACACTTCGCATCCGCTGCTGGCAAGGTCTTTCCAACGTTGTTCACACGTGGCCTTCCGGTGATCACCGCTCACCACTCGCGCGGCGGGTGGCGCGTGTGTCGGACTGGCCGCGGCAGCCGCCGCCCGGCGACTCTGCGCCCTGTCCGACGATCGATCAAACACGCCGTCAGCGGCCGGGACTCGGAAAACAGCCGCACGGATGGCGGCCGTCCGCCGTCCGCCGTCCGCCGTCCGCCGCTGTTTGGACAGCGTGTCAATTAGATGGATTCGAAATGTCAGCCGACTGAGAGATAATTATGATTATACAAGCGATGAAAAATGTGACAGAACTTTGAGCAATGTAAATATGCTACTGTCATCAACAAGATCAGCTCATCTTCTTTCAATCGTAGTAAATAAGTGTCAATAACTTCTAAATTGATTCCGGCTCGTTCTGTCTTCGGCAAAGTTGCGATTCGTACAAGAAACGACCTTCTGTTGTTAACGCTGAATTGGTAGTCATTATACAAAAGTGGTTGCATACTGAGAGCAGATCTCCTCCCTTCATTAATTTGGATTTTACGACCGGACGCATATACATTCAAGCATTACGTGCGCTTGTATGTTAACCCGCGCCTTGCTTAGGGTGTGGGTGAGGTGAAGTGATGGAACCCTGCCTGATGTTTTTTTCACTACTTTATCCCCCATTCTTTCCACAACTTTCCTTTATCCGCCATTGACTTAGGTCTCAGCCGAACACCATTGACTGCGGGTGGAGGAGGGGGGCAAAAAGTGCCCCCCCCCCAGATTATCTCCGGAATCAATGATCGCAGCGAGACCCACGAGACGGTATTCGAAAGTTCTCAACGAGACGCACCTGAAACATAATATAAATTTGTAAATTGATGTCATGTGTCAGGTCAAGGTCATGTCAAAGGTCAAAATCGGATGATTTCGCGTTAGGGCCCGCATAGAACACGCAATGCGCAGCTCTAGGCCCACATTGCGCCACTCTCCAATGTAAGGTGAATGTACTATATAAGTATAGTTCTCATACTAAGTACGGGTCCGTCGGGTCAATGTTAAGGTCAGGTCACAAATGGTCAATTTACTCAAAAGGTACACATGGGTCATGCGACACATGTTTCATGAGTCTTTTAAGACGTATACTTCGATGGTGACGTTTTTCGTCATTGGATCGAATGAGAGTTTGAAATATGTAATGACTGGTGAGGCTTGAAGTACCCACAATTCGTAAATCTGATATTTGTATCGGTATCGGTGACCTGAGGTCAGATCGATCTCGTACACCCCCCCCCCCCCTCCGTCCCCTCTCATTTACACGTCAACGTATAGATATTCAAATGTTTACCTAAAACCTGCTCTTCTGAGGATACGCGTCAGATCAGTCCAATTCTATTATAATCACGTTATCATTGGCCATTCGTGATGATTCAGGTTTAATTTGCATTCAGTGACCCCCCACATCAGTGGTTCCCAACCTTCTACGGCTGGTTCCCCAATTGTCCCGCCCCCCCCCCTTTTTCCCCTCAACAACTCTGTTTTTGCATCACCTGAACTTTAACCCGCGCCCCGCTGGGCCTCCTGATTTTCCACGCCCTGCTGGGGGGTGTTTGAACACTCTAACCCTCTAACTCGGCTCCTGGGCCATGTAGCGACAAGCAGTAAACGGTATTCGAAAGCTCGTCAAAAATCATTTCGAAACTACTTCGATTATTTTTTCGCTCAGGTCAATATTGAGGTCACCAGAGGTCAACATAGGTCAAATTTCCCCGTTTTCGGGGTATTTATC
>JARFNZ010192317.1:0-15663 GCA_031763405.1 Balanus nubilus
CGCGGTGCCGGTACAGCTTTTTAGGTAAAGTTGCACCTCTAGTTCCTGAACCATGAATAGAAGTTATAGCGAATAAAGTTAGGAAAACCATGACAATTAACTACATAACTATTGCCCTTGATACCCAATGTTTGGGTACTGATATTAATTTAGTGGTCCCGTGCCTCCATTTACTTCATACCCCGCGGCGGTTTAGCGAAATATTGCAGAACTTGATCTAACATCACCCGTCAAGAACCCTTTCCCAATATCTCCTGCTTGGTGATGTGGCTGCACGCTTGCGCCTTACCATCAGTGACACAAAATTCGTTACGTTGATTTTAACCGTTTTTTTATATTGCCGCCAAGGTTGACAATGTCCCGTTAAGAACGAATTGAACGCTCGGTAAATCCATTATCCAGCCAAAGGGCCCAGAAGGAGAAAGGGCGTTATCACCACGGGGGCCTGGGTCCAGTATCCAGGAACGCGCGCAGGGCCCCCTAGATAAGCAGAATTGTATCATAAAGTGACAGCAGTGAGTGGTTATCACCTGCCAACCCCTAAACAAAATCAGAAATGCTAGGCTTCTGCAAGGGACGATAAAAATTTCAGGGTTCCAGTCATTTAATTCTCTCCGTTACCTCCTTAATCTTGCAGTGTAAATTGGGTAAATAGTGGACTCCATTTCTCGGCCCACTAGCTAGTTTCCGATGCCCAGAGGCCAGAGAGCAGTGCTTGGAGCAAGTCTCTAAAGGTTGGAGCAATGTGGTTACTAGCTACCGGCTCTGAGGGCGTTCTGGTCTCTGTGAGCTCTCTAGCTGGAAGCGAGTTTCGGACGAAACAGGAAGGATCGGGAGAATGGTCACCAAATGCTGCAGGTACCCACATATACAATTGATGGCTGCGACTATTGGCAAAGCCAAACGACTAAAACGAAGCCGGCGATAAACTATATCTGAACTCTGTACGCAATGCGTATTCACGGTGCATGGGAGACTAAGCACCGGTTGACCTTTACACCATTTATCGTTTGAAAATCCATTCTGGCCGCATTGAGCTGAATTAAAACATGTTTTCAATTTGTCTAGTTTATTGGCATGAAAAATGAAAACCACATGTGACAATATGAGGCCCATGATGTACATATCTAACACAATGAATAAATCCGTCGTCTTATAGCGCGCGGCCGTACATTCAGAAACGATATGACAGCGTACTAACTTCGAACACACTGAACAGAATAGCGTCAAGAAGAGGCGAGAAAGCACGTCGGTTCAATTATTATATTAAGTACATGTCAGTCGGAGTCCTGGCGTTCAGCGTAGCCCTGCCTCTACGCAGGACAATATAAATACTCGAAGCATCTGAAGAATTCCCACGGCTCCATACGATAGATATAATGCACTTACAGCTCCAAACAAAGGCAGACAGGATTATTTTAGTGCGTTTTCGGTTAACAACGCGTTACACATCTATCATAGGCTGGTATGCGATAACCTTTGGTATACCTGCCAGGCCATCTGACTGTTTGTACTGGAAGGGAACGAGATAAATATTCATCTCCTGCTAGCAAGGACGCAGGGCAGCCTGATACGAACCAGTCTGTTGAAGATCATCCCACGCGAGAAGTGATTAGGGTTGGTGGAAGCCAGGCTTGCTAAGCATGGGCATCAGGCGTGAACGTACCGCAATACATAGGCATAGGACATAGAGTATGGTCTGTGATGGCGAGCCAGAGACCAACGGTTATCCCTACCCAGTCACGCCGCTCACAGGGGCCACACGGTGGCCGGCCAACGAATGCATACCACACCTCTCACTGTGTCAGCAGGCTACCCCGTCGACTGACTGACTCTTCACTGACTTCAGGCCCGGGGTCGGGCGGCACGGCAGCGCTCCGGTGGCGCGAGCCACAGGACACCGCCTCCGAGAGCGGGGCGTCACACGACAGAGCCGCCTGGCGGCGAGCCGCGGAACTTCTCGTCCTTGGTACGGTCGTACTGTTCGATGAACCACTGCTGGTTCAGGTAGAACACGCGCGACACGAGGTGGTACATGGAATACTTGGCCTTGACCTCGCAGTACATGCCGATGAAGAAGCAGGCGAAGAAGAGGATGCCGCAGACGAGCGTCACCGTCTCGTTGGGCGTCAGCTCTGCCTCGTCGTGCTTAAGGCGACGCTTCCCGGAGTCCTGCGTGACATACAGGACAGACCACGTGTTAGCCACGTGAGGTGCGGCCGGGGGCTTACAGAGCTTACCGACTACTGGCTGCGAACGATCGACAGATAGACAGTTGGTAAGCTCTGCACTCATACTGACGGTGACGGGACGTGCCAGCACGAGCGGGCACACGTGCCCACCCAGCTGAGACGATGGTAAACAAGTCAGAGGGGTGAGTATGGTCAAATAAAGTTGAATAGTAGCTTCAATCGCAGCGGACTCCGCCCTACCACCTACCAAAATCATACGATCACCACTATGCCAATTACGTCTTTTTAAGACCACCTCTATTGGCTAAAGATCTTCTGTCCTCTACGTGGTTTAAGGGTATGACGCTCGGCTTGGCTTTTAACTCAGTAGCAGAGGGTGAGAGGCTGGGAGCTAGCACGTTATTTGACCCGCATAGTTATATTCAGCCAGCTGGCAACTGGCGAGGGAGGGCCGCCCTAGACCCGGGAGAACCGTGTCGCCATCTACCTGCGGCACGTTAAATTTTCGGACCGAATTCATAAACGGTGAACCGGGTGCGGGAGTTTGGCGGGTGGTGGGTCCGTGGTACCATTACGCGGCAGGCCCAGCTTAACGGATACCCGGGCTTGTAGCCACACACTCAAATCATTCGGACTTCATTCTTTAAAAAAAACATCCATTTTAGACCAGCAGTCGCATTGTTTTGACAAAAATATTGTTTACCGACGAATGACAGTCCATTGTTACAAATACAATCATAAGTTCAAGCTGAAGAACGTTAATTCCCGGGTACTGAAAACTGTAAATATTCCAAACAATGCCACAGTGCAGCGCATATTCAACGTTACAATGCCATATTGTTTACTGCGCAAAAACGGGACGGGCATGGGGCGCACGCAGATAACGGTCGCGAAGGAGCAAACACGCCCAGTGCTTTGAATCCTATCACCACACCCACCTGTTTGAAGCAGAAAATGGTGATGATGGCGCAGGTGATCATGACAATGGCGGTGATGATGAACAATGAGTGCAGCACTTTGTCCCGCGTGGACACAGCGGGCACGATCCAGCGACCGACGCGGAACCGCTTGTGCCGCTGGTACTGGTACTGGCACAGCTCACAGCATGGCGTCCGCTTCGAGCGCCGACTCGACACCTCGATCCAGTGCTGCGGCAGACAGAGACAGCTGGTCAGAGGCATGGTCGCAAACATGGTCATTGGTCAGTTACATGGTCGCAAACATGGTCATTGGTCAGTTACATGGTCGCAAACATGGTCATTGGTCAGTTACATGGCCAGCTATATGATCATCTATATGGTCACTTGTCAGCAGTAGGGGTTTTTGGGTGATTTTTAAATGAAACCCGTAAACGTTTTAAATTAAATGTTCTTGCTTAGTTTCTGTTTGTGCGATTAAATCTATCAAACTGGCTTGTTCAACACAATATATCATTTTAATGTGAAAGGGTCCCTGTTTGAGTCGATAAGTATTTATTATACATAGGCATAGGCTGCTGTTATGCAATAAGCCTGGTGATGTTCACATTTTCGGGAGACGCTTAGAAACAGGGTAAAGTTTATTATTTAAAAGGCGGGATTCCTTGCCTTCCTTATCTTCTTTTCAGAAGATTAGTGCAATTTTAGTAAACGTAGGCTCATTTCTAACGAAGTCTTTAGGGCAGGAATGGTAGGGAGCTAAAGTGCAATCAAGTTTAATAAACTTAAATTGAAAGATTAAAATGTCCTCAACCCTCATTGGACCTCACTCAAACCGCCACAGATAGCAGTGCCAGTGCCTTCAGATAGCAGATGCAATATTTCCCACAAAGCATTTACCGATATCACACCACCCCGCCAAAATAAATGACACATAGCGTAACTCTAGAAACATTTGGCGGCATACAGGTACTGGTCGTAGGCCCGCCGTAGTGTTTTTCACTAGGAACTACGAACCCTGGAGTGGCTAAATACGGTCATGGAAAGCTTCCAATAGATTATGGACGAGGCGCCGCTGACGGGAATAGGGACATCTTCAATACAATACGTTGGATTTGGGAAATGTTATGATGACTAAGCCTATTGTTACGATATGGTCAACCCGTTTTGATCTTGAACGTCTTATCGACAAAATATTTATTTTCCACCATATAGCAATAACCCCAAAACCCACAAAACCTACAAATAACCAGGTTTTTTTTGGCAAAACCCATGGCTAAAATACTCAAACCCAGGGGATTTTCACAACCCTGCTGGCTACTAGTCAGAGACGGTGAATCAGAGACGGCGATACAGAGGCGATGGGCCGGAAGACAAAGACGCCAGAGGGAGACAGTCGGTAATAAAAAGCTGCACCTTTCCACACCTTCTTGTCCGCATAAAGAAGCACAAAAGACTTTAGAAAGCGAGGCGAACTTCATTAAAATGTTTACGTTAGAATTGTTTAGATTTCTTATCGCCAAGCTAAAACCCAGCTGTTTTGACGCCAGCAGTGTAAGCTTGGGACGGTTCAATGACAGTTTACTGACTGACAGTTTATGCAGCCAAGGTCTCTCTCTCTCTCTCTGTCTCAGCCTAAAAACAGCACCGCGTCACCTTCTTCGTATCTGATCGGTCGGCGTCTGGGGCCAAACATCGCGGCCTTTGCCATCCGAGGTCTCAGGACTGTCACAGGACATGCCAGCCGGGTCGCGCTAATATTTCTGATGACGTAATTCATGACGTAGGGCAAATGACACAGAGTTATTCCCCCATGTAATTAACGTCGCATATGACGCAAAAACATGTCCATGAAGGGAAAAAAACTAATTAATTGACACAAATGTCTGATATGAGAACATTGATTGACAGCGCTGCGAGGATTCGTGGTAAGATAGTAGCGAGATGCTCCGTTCATGTTGAGTTCTATCCAGCGTTGCACACGACTCAGATTTTTGTTCGGACTGAATCGACTCCGATTCATTTCCGAAGGATTCAAACGCAAGTGGTCGTGCAAATGGTTTTGAGTCAACTCACGTCGATTAATTTACTTTTATCCCATACTTAACAATGACTGAAGGCATATGTGAATGTTTCGAGTCAACTCATCTTTCACTCAGCTCACTTTTTGACTTAACGACACCAAAAATGTTGTTGACCAGAGGGGGTGCATCATATATATTTTGTAGCCAATTTCATGCAACGCCATGGACGTAAAGTCAAATCTCCGAAATCTCGAGAGAAGACAAACTAAGAACCAAATCACTGCATTATCTTTTTCACACAAGAGATGAGTCGACTCCACTTCTGACTTGGGCAGCGTCCATGTGACTCAGCTCTGAATCTAGCGACTCTCCTGCCGACTCAACTCGCGACTCAACGCACTCCTGAATTTTCTTAATCGACTCAACTATGACTCCACATTTTCGGTTAGCTCACCATGAGACAAACGCCGTGAATTGTGAGTCGGGCACTGGCTCAACTCACCATGAGACAGGCCGTGTGTATGTACTGCATGGTACCCGCACAGCGACACGGTGAGATGAGCTCGGCCCGCTCCTCGGAGGGCATGTGGCAGATCCGACAGATGGGCATCGAGGCCGTCGACGCCGACGCCGTCAGCGACGGCTCCGAGTAGGAATGTCGCAGCGGCAGCACGGGCAGCAGGTCGGCAGCCTCCACGGCCTCGGAAAGCCCCGCCGCGGCCACGGAGATGGCCGGCTCGGCCGCCGCCGCCGCCGCCTCAGCCGCCCCCCGCGCCTCCAGACTCCAGCTGCGCACCCTGAAGACGGAGAGACGAGAATAGACACTCAGTGCGGGGTCGGTGAGACCGAGACACGAGCGCACGCAGAGAGCAACGCAGGGCGCAGGCACCAGCAGAGTGGGTCGGGTTCAAATAGATGCATGAGGTTGTGGAATCACGGTCATGGTTATAGAATACATCACGAACGTCACGTGAGGGTTAGCACGAAGTGGGATGGGTTGTGACGTGCTGTTTGGACACGGGCCACAGGCTGGTCACGCCCCCTATTTCCGCTTCCAGAGGAGACACACCCTAATTATCAGAGGCTGATTTGCATCAGCAGTTAGTGTCCCTGGGCGACACTGATGTAGGAGCGTATTGTCAACCCATGCAGCTAGGCTAGCTGAATGAGTACACAGCAACGGTGTATTCACAATCCAATCAACATTTTAACGGAGCAATGAAAATATTGATGAAAATTCATCCTTCACTGGGTTAATAGGTTCTTGATTGGTTCTTGATTTCTGGCACTTTAAGTTCGTTTTCGTGCGGTCAGAAATAGCTCTAGAAACACGCAAAAAAGCATTAAGAGACATACTTCATTTTCCCCCATTGACGTCATACATCGTGGAGAGCCACGCCGAACCCGCCAGAAGGTCAAGATGCAAGTTATGCTGCACCTCTCCAGGGAAGGGAAAGTGTCGCCAGACAAGGCGACGAAGGCGAGGTCTGACGCAATGCCTCGCCAACCGGACACAAAGTATTCAACTCCTACAGCGAGTGTCAGAAGTTTGTTAAATTGTTAGAACAATCTGCGCGTCAGTGCATAGGAGCATTCGGAAACCCTGATTAGTCGTGTATTAATGTATCAACTATTTCGTTTTACCTAATTGCTCCATTTTCTTTTACACTACTTAATTTTACTCATTTCACTTTCGCAAGACTAGAATAGCAAACATCTTATTTCGTAGAAGGATCCGTAAGACCTCAGAGGTACTTTTAGGATCGTCACCTTTTTCGGAAGGTTGAGAGGGGGGACGGAGGCGTTTTGAAGATGATTCTTTCCAAGCAATACCCGTAGGCGTAATATTAAAATCCGAAAACGTTGGCCGTCCCTCTTCCCTGCTTTCGACGCCTATATAGCTACCTAATTCCAGGCGTTTGCAATTTTACATCAGAGGTATTGCAATTTTTCCTAGGGTGGACAACGGTTTTTCCTGAAACTGAATCACCAACTAATCAATCACAGCATGTAAGTAGAGCCCAGACCAGTTCTTACGGCCGACCACAGTAACGTTCAACCGGGCCGCGCTCCGCCAGCCGCCCGCAGCCCGCAGCCGTGCCAACCATGGCAGGGCGGCCTCGGCCGGGGTCGGGGTCGGGAGGGAGGGAGGGTGGGCTGCCATGCGGGAGAGACTCGGGGTCGGTGGCCGCCTCCCACCGCCTGACGACAGCGGCTCCAGCCTCAGAAACCACCGGCCCTCCGCCGACGGCACCGGCATCTCGCCAGCCAACCGAGAACCGCCACGGAGAACACAGCAGAGCGCCGCCGTGAACACCTCAGAGCGCTGCAGAGGTTCTGCCGCCACCGAGCCAGCGACCTCTGCAGCCGTAACTGACATATTGACGTCAACTCGTACCATTTCCAGAGGATGGATTCCTGTTGACGAAAGGTCTAATTTTGTTCCATTTAAATGCATATAAATCAAATGTTATGTAATAGACGTTCTAAATAGACGGGTGGAACCACGGTAGCGGACGATATGCGATAATAGTTTCATGATTAAAGCCTGGCGTGGACAGAAGTACACGCTTCCTCGACCAATCATCACTTATATAAACATTAATAAATCGTATACATGACTAAAAGGTGCACTATTCTGCCAATCACCATCCCTAATCAGTTGTCAGTTCGACCACGAAACATTCCATACCATAGCAACAGCTGCTCTCCCACCCGGCAGTAGCACCTGCAAAGCCCCTAACCGTGCCAACTATGGCAGGGACTGCTGATCACCTGGCAGTGGCAGGCAGAGGGACCGTTTATCACCTGGCAGTAACAGGCAGAGGGACTGCCGATCACCCGGCAGTGGCAGGCAGAGGGACTGCCGATCACCCGGCAGTGGCAGGCGGACGGACCGTCTATCACCTGGCAGTAGCAGGCGGACGGAGCTGCCTATCACCTGGTGGCTGACTGAAGCAGGGTGATCCCGCTGGAACCATCAGTTATTGATCATCCGGGGCAGCCACGCGGGATAAGACGACTGGCGAGCCACACGACTCTGCAGTATAGACCTCGGGAGGTGATCTGTGGGGTAGGGGAGTCCCCTGGTGGAGATCCCTGACCGGCACGATCCCATCGCCTGTCGCCCGGGGGAGGGGAGGATGATGAGGATGACTGGCGGTGGTGTAACGGCCAAGGGGATGGCAGGGTGCCTGACTGGCTTCGTCGCACACGGTCGACGGCGGTGGAAAGGACTAGTAGATCGGTCGCTCATATAAGTTGTACAAGCCGCATTCAAGGGGATTCACAAAAGCAGGCACGGAACATAGAGAAATTGGGAGTGAGATCAAGTTAACTATACCTTCGGGTGATTCTTGCCAGAGGATTAAGAGGCCACTAACGAAAAATTATGCTCGTATAGAATCCGTTCCCGTTACTTTGCTTCTGCAAATGAAAGCCAAAACAAGATAGCTTCACCAAAAATAAAAAAATCCAGACCGGTTGCTTACACTTCCTCCTTGCTCTCAGAACGACAGCCGAGATAATATCCACTAGTTGACAGCGAATGGGACACGTTATCCCGGACATTTAGCTGAAGACGTGGTAACGCGCCCACAAGTAGCCCACAAAACCACCGAACCTCGCAAGATCCTCAAAATCCCCGACATATTCGGCTGATCCGTATTCGACTGTCCCGCACCGGCGCGGCGGCTCTGACGGCCCTTTGTGACGTTTGTGGCCCGAGGCGAGGCTGCCACGTCACCGGCCTGCCTGGCGGCGATCCAGCGCCGGCGGCCGCGCTGATCCGGTGTAAACCGCCCCGATCCGGTCTCCGTGTTGACGGAGCCGCGTTTCAGCCGTCGCTATCGGCGGGTGCGTGTCGGAGGGGGGAGGGGGGGGGGGGAGCTGATGTCAGCTGTCTGATCAGCCTCGGCGGACAACCACCCTGCCCCGGCGTTCGGCAACTCGATCTTGACAAGCGACAGCTACCGATTCTGCCTCAACCTCCCTCTTGGCCTCCAATCAAGTTCCACTGGTGGTGCTTTCAAACAAGGTTTAACCTAGGTTTTCAAACCTACATTGATCCGAAGAAGACATGACCCATGGTATCGGCCAATAAGGCAACCAACGATGACCAACGATGACCAACCAGCTGTTGTGTGACCGAGTTGCATCAGAAAGCGCCGCCCGGCAGTCGGCCATCGGGGTCGATTTCCCAGAATCAGCTGTTGGCGTTGATTCATGCAGACGGCGGCCCGCACGGTCCCACGAATAACACCGTTGTTGGTTCCGTGAAATGTGCTTAGTGATAAATTCGGACTCGACGATATACCTTATCATCCGGGCTCGCCAAGTAAGTCTTGCCAAGACCTGCAGAGTCGATGACTCCAGTCTACTCTGACTTCGATTCCTCCAGCTTCTTTTGTTGCCGACACGATTTGTAACGATGTCGGCAGCAACATCCGTAAATAGTTCTCAGAGTTTAAACATTCTACTGGCCGAAACAAAGGAGCAACCCTGCCGCGCCCGCACAACGGCCCACATAACCGCCAGACACACGCACACTCACGGTCCTTGCACAACGGTCCTGCGTGGAGCAGCGGCAGGTAGCGCCACGCAGGGCCGCCGGCAATGGGACGGGTAAACACTGAACAGCGCTACTTTGCGAGGCCGATAACTGGGTCGCTGCGTGTTGACGGGCGCAGCCGGGAACCTAGGAGCGCCGGGCGGCCTGAGCTGGATAGCAGGCGGTGTTTTCGTCCCTAACACGACTTGCCAATGATACCCATGGGTTGTGGAGTCGGTGGCTTCTGATTCTGACTGTCTCTCAGACTCCGGGACTTTCCAATCTCAACTCTCAGTAGCCAGGTGTCCTCCATTGGCATGACCCTCTCATCCATGACAAATGAGTACCTCATTCATTCACAGTTGACTTTACACTGGCTGATTCAAAACGTCCTAAGCTTAACACGGTTTATAACGCAATATTAGAAAATCCCACTCAGATTTCGCCTGTTCATACAATGAAGAACAGTCTACAATGTCTATGTTTAGATGAAACGCGGTGAGTTTGCAATTCATATCGCGAGATTTCACCTTTTCTCAAGTTTGCCCTTCTTTGAGGGTTTTGGTCAGACCTCCATGCAGGTGTATTCTGTCCACCCCTCACATGGGCAGTACCTGATACCGCCTCTGCTGACTCGGCTAGACTCCCCATGGCCTGTCCAATGGCTGCAGAGGCCGTGGGGGCAGCGGAGCAAGGCCAGTCACGCGGCTGCATATGGTGCTGAGCCGCTGACCCCATCCCACGCTCCCGGCCCGGCCCGGACTGGCGCGTGCTCCTGGGACAGCTCGCCAGGTGAACCGGCAGAGGCCACTAGGGCGCGGGGCGCGCGCTGACCCCAGTCTCAGACCGGCCGAGGCCGGCGCTGCCCGGTTATATCTGGCTCCTTTCGGCCGAGCCAGTCCTCCGAACTCTGCCCACGGCGTGGGCGGCGGTTGATTCAACAGATACCCGGCCGCCAGCGAACGGGTACAGTCGACAACAGCAGTTCGACTGAGGGGGCGTGGCGTGTCCCGAGCGGTCGGCACGCGCACCTGACCGCCCGTTACCGGGGCTGGTTTCCGAGCTGCGACTCGCGACGATACGAGAAACCAACGATGCGAAAAGCGCCAAACTGTGGTGATACACATTATTCTCCCTTCTACCTGCACTATTATAGGTATTCTGGAAACCACCACCAACAATACCCGAATATTTGGTGATTTATTATGCATGTATTTCATCATTTTAGTAACTTCTTTCTAGATAATCTTATGCCTAATTTTCCTACTCAATATAATAACGTATCAATACTTATAATGCACGTCCTTCTTTCCAAGGGCAGACGTATACCTAACCATTAGAAGTTAGAGCGTCAAAAGCAAACTAAACATAGCGTGAATACTGTGCAGTCGTTGTATCAGCTTCAGATGCCCCTAGCCGTGATCTCAGCCTATTTCCCCGGCGGCAAACCGGGTCAGAAGTGGTAAACATGGGCTGAAGCTGATAGATTTGCGCAGATCGCGGGGTGCGGCGGCTGCTGCAGGAGCCGAGCAGTCGGTAAACAGTACGCCGACGGCTCGCACTACTGATCACCGACTGTACACATACGGTCATCGGCATTGGCACACGGGGCTGGCCACAGGGTACAGGCCTGCACACAGGGCTGGCCACAGGGTACAGGCCTGCACACAGGGCTGGCCACTGGGTACAGGCCTGCACACAGGGGTGGCCACTGGGTACAGGCCTGCACACAGGGGTGGCCACTGGGTACAGGCCTGCACACAGGGTTGGCCACTGGGTACAGGCCTGCACACAGGGCTGGCCACTGGGTACGAAACTGCAAAAACCTCTCTTATTCACAAACTACGGAACATTACACAAATGCACGTCGCAGTCAACTTGGGAATAACTTATGTGCATGTGAGTGAGGAATCAAACCCATATTCCGCTACCTGCAGCGGGCACAGGTCATGTGAATACACGAGGGCTGCAGAGAGCAGAGAGCAGAGGCTGCGGAGACGCGTGTTAAGGCTGCGAGCCGAACGTCTCACCTGCGGTCGTCTGTGGTCTCGGGCGGCGGTGGAGCGGCGGCCTCCGCCGGCTGTGTGACGGGCCGCTCCTGCTCCTGCTCCTGCTCCTCCTCGGCCTCCTCCGAGGGCAGCGGGTCCAGCTGGAGCCGTACCAGGTCCGAGGTACACGAGGTCACCGTGCTGTACACGCTGTCCGACACCCCGCCCTCCGATTCGCAGCCGGAGTCAGTGCTCAGCATGCTGCTGTACGCGGGCACCGGCGGCTTTCCCAGCTCGAGCGGCGCCTCCAGCTGCAGCTGCAGCTCGCTGCCCGGCGGCGGCTCCGGCGGCAGCGCCTCCAGGCAGCTCCAGCGCACGTGCAGCTGGGTGACGGCCGGCGTCGGGTCGGCCGGCGAGGTGGGCGAACCCAGCAGTGGCCGGCCCTCTCCGCTCAACTCGAGAGCCATGCTGCGCAGCTCCGGTTATACTGGAACGGCATACAGAGCGGTCAGGCAGACGGGCGGCGTCAGACGGGCGTGCGTTGGCGCCCATGAGCTGCGCCGTCACACCCGTTACACGTGATCGGCCACCACGGCTGCTGAGGCACTGGCTAGATTTTCATCAACACGAAGCATCAGAGGCGGACACCGGTCACATTTCAAGCTGATGAAACAAAACCATTAGGTACCTACTTGAAAACATAGTCAGCGTGAAGATTAAAAGGAAGTGAAGTGTTTATACTTCTGCGACTCTGCGTGTTTCACATAAGTTTTTTCTTTAAAAAACCGTAGGTGCTTTGTTAGAAAAAAAACACTTGTGTGACGGAACTTAACGATATGTATGTAGATACGGGAAGGGCACAGTTGAAGTCAAAGTAAGTACCTTAGGTACCTACCTACTAGACAAAGGAAAATACATATTCATATGAGGATTGTTAACGATTGGGGACGAACTTTTGAACAGGGCTGAACTGTTAAAACAAGGCTCTAAAACATTATATAAAATTGTACTACCTATGGGTCGAAACGCAAGAGACCACCATATTTCTTTTAAACATAGGCATTCGGTATTCAACAATATTTATGCAGCAGAAAATCATTTCCGCTTAAAATCGCGCCTGGACACCATATTATATCGTTATCATTATAAATATTTACACTTAGTTACTATGATTAGTAAGCACTTCAGACTAAGACTAAAAGTGGAACAAGTGGTGTTATAGAAACCGTGTGCCGAAACACTGGGCTGTTATGCGTCTAAAACATAGCATTCGTAACATTATCTGTCTGGATCGAATCATTTGGTCACCTGATCGCCAGGGTTCATGTACGGGGTCAGACCCTTCAGGCACTATAAATAGAACACTGGTGTTATGGGTGTCAGTCATGTACATAGGTTAAGGTATGTCAGATATTGCGTCTTAACGGCTGCTTTTAAAACCCCAATACAGAAGTAGGCACCTTCTCACTACTCATATACCATTTTCCATGCCACCATGATCAATGTCGGAGATTTCGCTTAGCCGATCAGCCGTGTAGATTGTCGTGCACCGCGAGCTGCGCTGTGATTGCTATTTGTATTTAGGTTGATTGGTCTCACGAAAAGCGGCGTCATTCCTGCAGTCAAGGCTCTGTGTTTTCTAGTTCAGACAGCCACATCCGGGAGACGACAGGCAGACAGTCGGCTCCAGCACGACCAACAGAAAAACACGGTGACTTTGCAATGGCCCAGGATTCCACCGGGGGTATATTTACACAACCACCAATGCACCAATCACCAACATGATCCTTGAGAAAATAAAAAATATGCATTTATGTAGCCGAGCGACTGGCCTACATACACGAACTCCGCGAAGCAACGATTGCGAGTGAGCACCCGGCACCCGGTCCACGTAATAAATTTCGTGCAAAGCACACCACCTACCCGGTGCGTTACTGGTTCCGCGCATATACCAGTGTCTCAAGTTCTGACAGACGGGCGATAGAGTATCGGTAACGGAACACGATACATCGGCGCAGCTTCCTTTTGCTGCACGCACCGCCTGCCCACCACGCCGACTAAGGAAGTGCTATCGCTCGACCGCACACACCAAGAGACGGCACCCTTATTCGTTGGTACACCGCACCGCCCACGGACTGCTATCGCTCGTCCGCACACACCGACAGACGGCACCCTTATTCGTTGGTACACCGCACCACCCACGGACTTCCAGAGCTAACTTCCTGCACGAGTCCAGCATCACATTTCCTCGTAGGTCTGTGGCAGTGTAGCAATCGCATCGCCCCCCCCCCCCCCCTCCAATGCCCGTGTTGCAAGGGGTACAACGGAACACAGTGGAGGCAAAGGCGTGTCATAGTTCCTGCAAGTCGGAGTGTCATATGGTTGCCACGTGCCGTATACCGCCCATCAGCGCCCACGGACAAAGCCGCATTAAAGTCTGCACTATTCATGTCGACCATGCGGGGAGGGGCGGGACGGGAGGGGGGGGGGGGGAGAGTGTGAGCCTTGTGCCCTTGTGTGGTGTCGGGGAGCGGGGTCAGGGGAGGGAAGGGGGGGGGGGGGTGCTGAGCTATGCGACCCTGTGAGACCAGTCTCATCACAGCATCGTGCTGTGCCGCGGCTGCAGGCGATGTAGTCCGTGAGGTCAGTGCTGTGACTGTGAGACCTGTATGCTCCTGTGAGACCTGCATACTCCTGTGAGACCTGTATGCTCCTGTGAGACCTGTGGGACCGGCGAGACCTGCAAGTTCTGTAGCCCTGTGTTACTCCTGTGGGAACTAGGATATCTATGATTCCTTGCTGTGAGGCCTGTGCAGGCCTGCAGCATCTGTCATATCCTGTTAATTATATGTGATCTGACTGACATATGTGATCCTGTGAGGCCTGTCAGTGAACTGTAAGGCCACTTTGCTCCTGCAATCCTAAAACAATTGGTAGCCATTTCCCCTATGTCTGGCATGAGTGGTTCTATGAAACCTACGAGTTCTGTGTAGCACTACGTGACGCTGTGTGGTCCTGTGAGACCTGTGTACAGTCTTGTGTGACCTGTGAACGGTCCCGTGAGACGCCCGTCCGACCGCCGTGCCGCGGCTGCGGCCTGTGGGGTCGGCCGGGGCCGGTCAGTCGGGGAGCTCGCCGCCGCGTCCAGCCGGCTGTTTATCTGGCGGTAACCGCAGAGCCGCAGCTGACGACCGATGCAGCCCAGCACCCGCGGCTCACAGGGTCTACGACTGGCCACAGCTGGCCGCAGTCGACCACTCTGTGCGTATTACCACCCATGTGACTGGGCAAATGGTTACAATGAGAAGCAATCATTTCGAAAAAGAATACCGTATTGCTACCTGAGACGTGGGCAATAAACATATAATATTATACATACATAATATTGTTATTTCGAGAAAATCTAACGATTATTATTTCGACATCGTTAGGACTAATACACCGCAGGGCCTTATCGCTTTATTAGAAGTCGAGAGTCTGTTTACCAATGTACCTGTCGAAGACACGATTCAAATCATCCTTGACAATGCATATAACCACCCTACCGTGCCCCACTAAAAATATCCAGAAACCTTCTCGAGTCTATGCTAAGAGCATGTACCACAGAGGCCCCCTTCCGTGGCCCAGATGGGAAACTGTACCGCCAGGTCAATGGGGTTGCCATTGGTTCGCCTCTAGGTTGTCTTTTTGCTGACATGTGTATGTGTCACGTCGAAAACCAGATATTGGGGGACAACAGCATCAGACCACATCTATACAGCCGCTATATGGATGACATCTTCGTTGACGTTAGGGACACAGATCACCTCATCAAACTGAAAAACTGCCTGCAGAGCAAGTCAGTGCTGATCTTTACCACAGAACTGAGCACCGACAACAAGATCCCTTCTTAGACTTAGACGTGGATGGACAGGGTGAAACCTTCAAAACAAAAGTTTACCGTAAAGCCACAAACAGCGGGAAAACCATGAACGGAGCTAGTGAATGCCCAAA
>JARFNZ010192428.1:0-15661 GCA_031763405.1 Balanus nubilus
CGCCGTCTGTCAGATGACCGTCCTGTGCTGTCCGCCGTCTGTCAGATGACCGTCCTGTGCTGTCCGCCGTCTGTCAGGTGACCGTCCTGTGCTGTCTGTCGTCTGTCAGGTGACCGTCCTGTGCTGTCCGCCGTCTGTCAGGTGACCCAGTACGGTCAGCCGGTCACCGCTCCTGCTGGACACCACTCTAAGCAGCCGTACGAGGTGCTGGTGCTGGGCCGACGCGGCCCGCCTCCTCCTGGCCTGCCGCCGCTGCCCGCCGAGAGGCTCCTGGTCAGCGTACCCTGTGCCGTCCACTCCAGGAAACCTCTGCTGCACGGTCAGCATCTGCTGTACACCCTCAAACCTCTGATACACTGTCAGTTACTGTCATACACCCTCAAACCTCTGATACACTGTCAGTTACTGCCATACACCCTCAAACCTCTGATACACTGTCAGTTACTGCCATACACCCCAAACCTCTGCTGCACGGTCGGTATCTGCTGTACACCCTCAAACCTCTGATACACTGTCAGTTACTGCCGTACACCCTCAAACCTCTGCTGCATGGTCGGTATCTGCTGTACACCCTCAAACCTCTCCCTACCCGGTCGGTATCTGCTGTACACCCTCAAACCTCTGAGCACGGTCAGTATCTGCTGTACACCCTCAAACCTCTGCTGCACGGTCGGTATCTGCTGTACACCCTCAAACCTCTGATACACTGTCATTATCTGTCGCACACCCTCAAATCACGGTTATTATTTGTCACACACCCTACGGCTATGTTGGGCACGTTAAACGTTCGGACTAAAAGTATTCTGCCGGCTACCCGGAATTTCCCGATCGGACGGTAGAGGTCAGGACCTGCGCAACAAGCTGCTTAGCGTGGGTGAAGTCAATGGCAGTTTACTACGTCAAGCCACAGCTGTTTTTGTATGAAATATCGTATTCGTCACTGGCAGACTAATGTGCCGTGTGTTGCAGAGCTGCTGCGGCCGTACCTGCCGGCCGGCTACCGCGGCCTGGAGGTGTTCGCGCGCGGCCTGCTGCCGGGTTGGACAGCCTGGGGTGACCAGCCGCTGCTGCTCCAGCGGCTGGGAGCCCTGCTGCTCACCCAACAACAGGCCGACCAGCAGCTGTCAGCCGACCAGCAGCTGCCAGCCGACCAGCAGCTGCCAGCCGACCAGCAGCTGTCAGCCGACCAGCAGCTGCCAGCCGACCAGCAGCTGGCCGCCGAGGAGCAGCTGCAGCTAAAGCAAAGTGAGGAGCAGTTGCAGTTAAAGCAAGTTGAGGCGCAACAACTAAAGCAAGCTGAGGAGCAACTGCATCTAAAGCAAGCGGAGGAGCAGTTCCAACTAAAACAATCTCAGGAGCAGCGTCTTAAGCTGGCTGAGGAGGAGTTGTAGGCCGAGTGGGCCAATAAACGGGTTGAGGAGCAGCTGCAGGAGACCGAGGCCCGGGTGTTTGACTGATGGCGCGCCGTGGCCGGGAGACTGACGGTAACGGTGAGGCAGTCGGTGAGGCAGTCGGTGAGAGAGTCGGTGAGGCAGTGCAGTGCAGTGGCAATGGACGTCGGAGGCGGCCGATGGAGCCCGCCACGGTCAGCGGCTAGTCGGGAGATGGCCCTATGAACTATGAACGTCACCGCTTACCACGTCACGTTGTAGCAGACCTTCACTTGTAAGGGCATCAGGAGCCTTGTCGGCCAGAATTGTCGGAAGGATCGAGAGCATGGGTAACTGACTGCGAAGTCATAACGTGTGCCCGTGGGCTGTGACAGGGGCATTACATATCTGGAAGTGTGCCACATAACCAAGTAGTTGCGGCGCCCCTAAACCAAAAGCATCATCATCTCTGTGTCAGGTGTGTTCTGGCTGTTCTCTCAAACTGTTCGCGTGCTTCCTAGTCCCGCATCGCGTGTCCCACCGTGTATCACGTCGCCGCGTAACCTCGGAGCTGCTTTCCAAGACGTGATGGAGGCTCTGCGTTAGTCGGCTATTGTTATTGACCATGTAGCTATCGATATGCAGTGGCAGCGGCAGGTATGCGGCATAGTATGTCCCGTCATGTTTATTGCGATCATTCATCACATCAGCACATAGTGTTTCCGATGCGTTCCCGTTCCTGGTTCTGTAAGTTCGTTCCATGTCCGATCAACTTGACCCTGAAACATTCGCTACGGTTTATGTGTTATATTCCGTCTGTCCACATGTGCACAATCCATCACGCAATACATAAAGATCTCGGACCACCGTCTGTTCTCCGCACACCACTCTGGCTCGGGCGCCGCCCGCCCTCCTGTCAGTTCACATCACTACAGCCTCGCGGGGCGGGTGCTCTAAACTGGCTCTGCCGGGGCAGGCGCGGCGCGGGTCGGGTCAGAGCGCCGGCTCGTCACCGGTACAGGTAGTCGGCCTCGATGTTGGCGGCGATCTCCGCCTCCCAGCGGTCGCCGTTGCTCAGCAGCTTCTCCTTGTTGTACAGCAGCTCCTCGTGGGTCTCGGTCGAGAACTCAAAGTTCGGGCCCTGGAACACGGGTGGATCCAACGTCATGGCCGGCCGAGCGGGCAGCGACACCAACCAAACGCAGCACAGGACGGGCGCAAACCTGTCTGTTCAGCAACGAAGCTGGGGTAAACCATAACATTCACTAAACGGACGGTTTATAGAACGCCCGCCACATCTATTGATCCACACCGACCCATGACATCAGATTTCACTTCCGGAACCGTTTCCTTATCACGATTCGCCCCTCCAGTACTGGCCGCAGCGGGGAGCCGGACCCACCTCGACAATGGCGTCCACGGGACGGGCCTCATGACCAGCTCACGTTCAGGATGGCCCGCCTACTCCCAACCCACACCCCGCTCCGCGCGCCGGACCCACCTCGACAATGGCGTCCACGGGGCAGGCCTCCTGGCAGAAGCCGCAGTAGATGCACTTGGTCATGTCGATGTCGTAGCGGGTGGTGCGCCGGCTGCCGTCGGCCCGCTCCTCCGCCTCGATCGTGATGGCCTGACGAAAGGTCGGGATGTCAGAGGTCACTCAGGAGTCAGGAGTCATGAGTCAAGACATCCGCCGACGTCTAGGCGCCGACAGTCACACAAAGGGTCGTGGAATACTAAAAATGCGCAGCTCTGGGCCCAAACTGTGCCGAAATACTCTGAAATGTTAAGGTTAAGGTACTATATGAGTTAAGTACCCATACTAAGTACAGGTCAAGGTCAGGTCACAAAAGGTCAATATACCCAAAAGTCACATATGAGTAATGTGACACACGTTTTATGGGTCGTTTTAGACGAAGAATTCGATGGTGACGCTTGTTTTTCATATGAAGTCGATTGCTAGAAGGTTGTAACAAGGTCAGGTGAAGGTTAGATCAAAAAGGTCAAATTTTGAAGATTTTTTTTTTTAAATAAAAGACGCATATTCCTGAATCAGATTTTGCTCAGGAATTCAATCGTGTCATTTATTTTTTCGTAAGTGGTCTATAAATGCCAAAAATCGCAAGTAAAAAATGAAGTCATGAGTTCCCTCGCATAAATAGTCACTCAACTCCACCAAATATAAAGATATTGCTTTGAACTTTGGTTTGGAGATAGTCCATACCTAGTTCTCTTGCATATTTTCCTATTTTTTTAGTAAATAAGAAATTTTGGATTTGTGGGAATTTAGGAAAACGATTTTAATAAAATATTTGAGCTTTAAAAATCAAGAACTCTGAAAATCCGAGATAGCCATTTTGTGGAGCTTGTCATTGTAAGACTTTTGGCGTTTTTCATTTTCGTTTTGCTTCAAAACTGGATTTTTTGGCGTATTCTTCAACATTGAACACTTTCCGGCCGAAATTGCGATGTAGTGACGTCACAAAAATCGATATATCTCTAAAAATTATCAAAAAACTTTAATTTGTTCTCACAAGATGTCAAATTGATGCAAGAGAAGGTAGGCTAAGTATCGCATCGTTAGTTATATCCGTTTTTGAATTCCTATTAAACATTCGATAGGGGGGGGGGCACCTTTTGCCCCCCCCCCTTCCCCAGTCAATGGCGGGTTAACGACAGTTAAAATCAGTCGGAAGATCCCGAGGTGGACCAGCATGCCACCAAAGAGGACTGAACGCCCCCTGTGGTACCGGTGACCGGCCGTTGCCCCCCCCCCCCCCCCGTACGATCGGACGCCAGCTGACCTGTGCCGGACAGACAGCCTCGCAGAGTTTGCAGGCGATGCAGCGCTCCTCTCCGCTGGGGTAGCGGCGCAGCGCGTGCTCGCCGCGGAACCGCGGGCTCAGCGGCCCCTTCTCGAACGGGTAGTTGATGGTGGCCGGCTCCTTGAAGATCATGCCCAGCGTCACCGCCATTCCTGGCGAGACCAGGACAAAGGGACCATCAAAGAAACGAACAGATCATAACGACTTCAAACTCACACTAAGCAGAGCTTGTTGCGCTGGTCCGGACCCAGGTGAGGGTCATCCCAAAGAGGAACAAATAGCATACGACCGAGCGAGTCGAACCCGGATTGCCAATACCGGGGCGAGTTCAGAAGCCCAACACCAGCTCAATTGACCTACAGGTACGGGCCCTGCATCATCATGATGCTAACCAAGATTGCAGACCCACCTCTGGCGAGTTCTGTGAAGAAGATGGTCTGGGAGACGCGGTCGGTCACGTCCCGGAAGGCCATGCTCTGTTCGCCCTTGTTGACGCGGACGAAGTTGGAGGCGGGCCGGGCCAGCTGCTGCAGTCCCCGGCCACCTGGCGGCGACATCAGACAATACAGGGTCTATCTGTGACACTGACAGATGACACTTCTTGAAGTAGTAAAGGGAGTTTATCACGCAGCTTTGAGTTCGGATGACAGCCACGGATAAAACAGTGATGATTAAGGGATGAAAGAGGGACGATTATTTAACGGATGAAACGGAAAACTAACAACAATGCTAAACAATCTTCTCATGCCCACCTTGTTTCTATTTTAATTAGCAGCTCATCTTAATGTGTAAATCCATTCATTGTGCACACTACAAATCAAACAATGTCTGAAAGCATTCGTATTATTGCCTGATGTTTTGTAAACAGCAAAGTTCCAGAAGCACAGAGTGAATTTAAGCACAAAATAATTTGTCCATGAATCATTCCTTCCTCGATAATCCTGGTTCTTTCACTAAAACACTTCACCATTGTTTTGCAGTCTACCTAAACTTTATGCAATGTCCAGAGATCGAAAAAATAATCAAGGTTTTGACCTGTGGGTGGGTTGCTCTAGAATGCTTCTAAATAAGAAACTACACTGCTCTGACAATTGGGCAGCAAACATCTCAGTTATCAATAGTTATTGTAGTGTTTGAGATTATAAAAAAAAACATGCAAAGTCAAGTAGAACATGTTATGCAATAAGCAAATATGACAATGAATATGATGGAAAATTAAATACAGAAAATAATGGTAAAGTTAGTATATGATTAATAGCTTGCAATTCACAGGAAATTTATGTAAAGATTAAAAGCCTCTTGCCTAAAAAGCCTAAAAACTCTTTCCAAAACATCAAGATATCAAAAGTCAACAGTAATGTGCTGTCAATAAACATGGAGCTACATGACTTGTGAATTTATTTCAGAACAGTATAAGAATATTTTACAGATAAAATCATAACCCATCCTTGGAACAGTCACAATGGACATGGCCCTACTCTTCATACACTTGTAGATAGGTTGGTAGGTACCCATGACATCATGTTATTGTTGTTGTTCAATACTAAGTACAACATTTTTGTCCTCATGAATAATAGCCCAAGAAGTCCAGTATAAGGCTATTTCTGACAGCTGTTTACCTTAGATGAACAGGATGACCTAGAAACTGTAACTATGTTCACTCATCCCAATCACTCATCCTAACCCTAACTCATCATGCCATCATGGTCAGAATGATATTGATTATGATGCACCATGTCTTAATCTGTTAGTATTTTTTGCATTATTATTACATGGGAAGTCCCACATAAGGATGTGTCCAAGGTTACAGCAGTTAACACCTACCCTAACAATGGTAGGTAGGTGCCATAGAGACAGCACATTGTCCTGTGATGTTCCTTTCACCAACATGTCACAAAAGGTAGGCTGGTATGGTAAGATACATCAACTCTAATTAAGCACATTGACCATTTTCTTGTCTGTCCTCATACTCAAACTCTGTGTATAAATCCTTGAGCTATGGAGGTGCAAATTATATGGAAGCCAATATGTTTAAATATATGAAAATAGGTAGGCATGCATCAATGAAAGAAATTGGATAAATTGAGCTATTGTATAAATTGGATACAAATTATAAACATTCAATTTCACAGGGAAAAATATAACTTTATTGTCTGGAACCATGATCTTCTTTGACAGGGCTGGCAACTCTATCCTCAAAGGTCCCCATCCCCCTCACTGCTGATTCGTCAAAGTGCATCCACTTCCATCATCACCATGTCACAAACACAGCCACTCATATATCATAATATTTATATTTGGTGATGATCCGTGTAATTATCTACATCATGAATGGTATGAAGTTTATAACTAAGACACTGAGCCACTGGGGGGCTGTAATAACTTCATATTGATATCACCTCAACATATTGCTTTAGGTCCATAGTATTACCTCTGCTGTTGCTAGCATGGGAATGAAGATCTGGTATTTTTATGGGTTTATTATGGTTATTTACCAAAGTTGAGAAATACCTGACTATGGCAAAAAAAACATCTTAACTGAAATGTGACTTCATTGTGCGGAGCATTTATCCTAATTACTTTCCCATTTATGCTCTTACCAAATTATATTCTTATAAAATTATGTTATTATTTACTTAGATTATTTGCCCAAATTTTAAAATGCCTGACTATGGCAAAAAACATCTTTAACTGAAATGTGACTTCTTGGTGGGTTAGTGCACATAGCTGCAACTGAAATGTGACTTCTCTGTGGGTTAGGGCGCGTAGCTGCAACTGAAATGTGACTTAAATGTGCAGGACCTCTATCCTAATCACATTCACACCTTAATTACCTATGTTCTTACCTGCCCTAGAAAGGCTGTACAAACGAGCCAGAGACATGGCGGGAAACGTGAAGGAGTTGATAACAAAACTATCTGTGGCTTACACGATTATTTGCCTTAAATAATTACATAAATCTAAAAGATATCCCAATATATTGATAGTTTAGGCCGCGCCGCGCCGCTTTCTATCTGTTACAATAGGCAACAGCTGATTGAGGAAAATGTGCCGAAAATGACGCTGTTGAGGTGAAGTCCTTCTTTCCCAAAAGCAGCAGGCTAGCAAATAAAAAGACTGTACAAATCCTTGAAGTGGCCTTGAAATTGGAGACGCATCGACAGCGTCCAAGGTTGTGTCAGTCAAGTGCCGTGGTGTCAGTAATATATATACTCTGGTAGTGTTCTATGACCGTGCTCTGGTTGTGTCTGCTGTGACGTGTGCGCGCGTCTTTTCTCATTATTTTGTGTTATATAGGTATGCCAATTTTTTCATTTAGGTATGTGGTATACGTTTTGGGCTGCTGGTGTATCAATAAACCTTTCTCTTGGTTTATGTTCATAGCTCGAACCTTTGTCGACTGTTTATCTACCGTGGTCGATTGTTTATTTTTAAAGACCCAGGGTCTGCAGATTTTTGTACTGGTGTCAGCCCTATAAAATACATGGGTCGTCTCCCATCTGCAGTTCACTGGTTGAACTGAGCTCCATGACTGAAGTGCTATAGCTTGAGCTGCTTCCTTTCTTTTGACAGATTATCAATATGCTGTCCATGATGCATATTCAGAAGAGTCAGCTGCTGTTTGAGCTGTTGGCTAAAAGTCAGTTGAAGTCTGGCATGTCAGTGGCCTGCAAGTCAACCACAGCAGCCATCATCGACAAGGAACTGAAGTATGGAGCTCATAATTACCACCCCCTACCTGTGGCTATTGAAAAGGCAAAAGGTGAGGCTCCATATTTTCTAGTTTTTTACTTTCTCCTGGTTTTCCCATTTTTATGTTGCCTGCATCTTGTTATGATAATGATGATAAATGGAAAAGTAGGTATAGCTGCTAACTATGAAAGTAAAACAATTTTCCTTGATATCAAGATGGTCCATTTTTTTCTGAACATGCATAGATGATACAATATGTAAGGCTAAGACGTATGGGCCATAAATACTGATATCCTGTCGTATGGCTGCCTCAGCCATAAATTGGACCAATTTCAGTTTGTGTGCAATGCAGATTAGCATTTCCCCTTTCATGGTCTGTTCCATTCTAACTGTGAACTAAAACAAGCTGATTTTGATATGGGAAACTTTTGACTGACCTGTGCTGCCACCCACCTTTTTCTGAACACCCTTCCCCTGGCTCTGTGGGATCTGGATGTTACCCTGGTTGTTTCTGAACCACCCTTCCATGTTAACACCTTCTGCTTATGAGCTCACATATATATTCCACCAGTTACCAGGCAGGTATGTCATTCTCCTCATGGCTCATTGCTGACCCTTCTTTGAATCCTCTCTGATATCTGAGTATCTTTTATACATGTAGGACTCCTCCTTCCCTGTTCCTGCCTCCTGCCTTTTTTAACCTGATTGCCTATCCTCCCTCTGTCTTTGCTGACCACTTGGTGTATATGTATGGAGTGTGGATTTCTGATGAGTGACACCATTCCACTGCTGACCCTATCATTGCTGACCTGCTGCCTGCAGGTGTATTTATGTGGGAAATGGGGGGACCTGTCTCTATTGTTGACCTCTCTTCTGGTCCCCCTGACCTCTAGGCCTAGACCAGTCTGTGTGGAGAATAAGGGTCACTTTCTCTCTGTCCCTGACTATTCAATTCCTGGGCCTTACCCATGGTTGACAAATTTGCTGTTTCCTGGTATACATTTCATGCTCTTTTTGTACTCTTTATAATTTTTTACTGGTTGGAAAGGGAAATATAATTAAATCAAATGATAACTAATAACATTTGATCCAATTCGTCCAACTGAATCATGCTGTGGAGACCTAAGGCCCAGAATACTCAATAATACAACTACAAAATGCATACCAGCAAACAACAACTTTGGCAACCATGGCTTTCCCCATCTTACTTTTGCTCACCTGAAGGTGTATTTGTGTGGGATATGGATATTTCTTGCTTTTCTTCATGGCATTACCCCTTGTCTCTGGCCATCCTCCAGACAGGCATCCAGACACTGTATGACTGTCAGCAGATGATGGTCAGCTGACACTGCCTCTTTCTTTCCTGACCCCCTCCCCTCCCCCAAGGCTGTGGACTCTGCAAAATTGAATTGACTCTGACTCTGACTCTGACTCAGGCCTGAAAAACCGATTCCGACTCTGACTCCACTCCGACTCCGGCCTAGATCGTTCTCCAGCTGCGTGCTAGAGGACAATATCTACATACCCTTCAACTTGTCTATTTTTTGTTTTTCCTAACAGTGCGTGAAACAGCTATACGTGGCCCGACCACGGATGCAGCTTGTTAGACGCGCATCTAACGTTACAACTACCAGGAGGCCTCAAAGCCCGCGAAACGGGCTGGGAGCGGCGAGTGCAGCCGGCTGCCGGTCCAGTCTGTCTTTGCTTTAACTTAAATCATCCATCCCTTATTGGCATGGTCAATACTTTGTCTTGAGGTGAAAGTTCAATACATTTTAAGGAGATCACCATGATATGATTTCAAACTTGTTGAAAGGAGCATGGAATTGTTAAAAAGTACCGTTTCTTCTTTGTTCAGGCGTAATCGTAAATTTACAGATAGATGATTAAACATTACCATAGGTAACATATGATTGATGTTTTGGGGCGCTTTAGCTTCTAATTCTCGGGCGTAATCGTAAAAGTCAGGCGTGATCGTAAATTTACAGATATAGGGTTAAAGTATACCATCGGTAACCCATGATTGAGATTTTGGTGCGTTTCAGCTTCTAATGCTTACCAGCCCAATAACCTACTCCAGCTCTGCTCTCAATAGCCAGCTCTGAAATCACGGCAGGAGAACACCATCCTCGCTGTCCAATCCTATTTCATAGCCAACTCCTTGAAAATGAATCCTATCAAAACCACACTCCTACTAGTAGGCATAGTCTCTTCAGAAAACGACATCCTTTCATCAAGTATTCATGACTACGTCCTAAAACCTTCTCCGTTTTTGTAAAAATGCTGGGAGTTACCATCGATAACACATTATCCTGGGAAGAGAATGTACCCAATGTAGTTAAAAAGTACAATTCCATCATTTTCTGTATTTATAAAATTTGACATCACCTGACCCCCGAAACCCGTAAGCTCCTAATCCAAACCCATGTTTTTCCCCATATCCTCTACTGCCTTTCTGTCTGGGGCGGGGCTGCCGCTTGCCGACTGAGCCGTGTTCAGATGGTGCTCAATTTCGCTGCCAGATTCGTTTCGAGTGCGCGGCGCAGTGATCCCGCATCGCCGATCCTAGAGGCGCTTGGCTGGCGCAGTGTGACAATCCTCGTCACCCGCCGCGACTGTGCGTGGGTTTTCAGAGCCCTGCATGACTCCCGCGCCCCGATGGTAATCTGGTCACTGTTCGTTCCCGCAGAAGTGTGGTGGGTGCATCACTCGTTTCAGTGTCGCTGGAGCTCTCGAGGTACCCGGTTTCCGCTTGTCAATGTCGCGACGAGCTTTTCGTATCGAGCGGCCTGCGCTTAGAACAGCCTGCCGCCGGCCGTGTCGGTTTCTAGCGACAGAGCTGCATTTATTGCGGTCCTGGATACAAAATATCGGATTTCTTAAGAGGCGGATGTCTTTTCCCTTAGTGCCTATTAGCATCCACATAGTGTCTCTTTTAGCGTCACATATTTTGTTTTATCGTTTATGCCATTTTTGCGTGTTTAATGTTGTACTTTTATTAGCGAACATGTATGTACCTGACTTGAATCAAACATGAATCTACTTGTGTGGGATGAATCGCAAATATGTCTGATCCGAAGTCATTCAATTTGATCTGGGAGGGGGGGGGGGGAAATTTACCGTCCCCCTCTTGTTTGTCTCAATACCTTAAAAACCATTGGATATATCGACAAGAAAATGTTCTTCGTTTATGCGATATCAGCTATGCGTCTTCCGGCAAATTTGTAACAAAATTGATGAGAAAACACTGGGAGATAATGACGTGTTAGTGACGTTATGTTGCGCAATTTTGTGCCAAAAAATAACGAAAGTTTGAACACTCATAAAACATTGAGCTCAAAAGTAAACAGCAAACAAAAAAAATGGCAAAAAATGGACTTGCCTTCAAAATGGCTATCTTGGATTTTCAAAACTTTTAGTTGTAAACTCAATAGACAAAAACATAATTTTCAATACAAAATAAAAATCCAGAATTTCAAAATCTTCCCAACGAATGTATGTTAGATTACTACCTATGAACAATTCTTAATCGGAATTTCAAGACAATATAATATCTATATTTGACTGAGAAAGGTCTCTAGAAGCATGTGTGATATCAACAAATAAGTGCCTCCGTTATATTTCTGAGGCTACACTACATAGTCCATAAACATGTACATCAAACATGTCAAATCAAACATGTCAAATCCAACATATCAAACATGTATGAAACATGTCATTTATATTGTTTTATTTCCATTTTTGATCTCATTGCCCTTGACCTGCCCTTGACCTGCCCTTGACATGCCCTTGACATGCCCTTGACATGCCCTTGACCTGCCCTTGACATGCCCTTGACATGCCCTTGACATGCCCTTGACATGCCCTTGACATGCCCTTGACATGCCCTTGACCTGCCCTTGATATGCCCTTGACATTCCCTTGACCTGCCCTTGACATGCCCTTGACCTGCCCTTGAGCTGTCCTTGACATGCCCTTGACATGCCCTTGACCTGTCCTTGACTCAAACTTCACTAAAATGAGGTCATATAGCAAATACCTGTTACCATCAAATCTTCGTGTAAAATAATAAATAAAAATATGTCGCATGACTTACGTATTACCTTGGAGAACAGTGACCATTTTTGATCTTACCTTGACTTTGACCCAGGGCTGGTAAAAAATGCGATGATGATGCATAAAGCGAGCGCCAGAAAATGCTCCTTCAAATTTACTCCGGGACCTAAAAGGCCATTCTGCACAAAAGCTTTTACCTTTTGACTGTGAGATAATCCATTATGTAGTCATGCAATATAGTCATGAGTTGAGATTAATATTTCATAAAATGGTTTATTTTTTATAAATCTAGTCCGAACCCTTTGAATGGACGGATTCGCGAGATCAGAACCCGCGCTAAGCAGAGCTTGTTGCGCAGGTCCTGGCCTTTACCGTCCGATCGAGAAATTCCGGGTAGCCGGCATAATTTAGTTCGAAAGTTTAACGTGCCCACAAAGCCGGACACGGTCCGCCCCACTCACTGACTTCAACTGACCGTGCGGCCGCTGCCACCGACCGCAGGCCATCCCCGTCAGGAGTAAATATCGAGCGTCGAAGCGTCTCGAACCCGGGCTCTCACTACCGGGAGTCCGGCGCTCTACCAACTGAGCTACGGGGCGGACAAACAAACGCAGAAGGCGGCGATCCAAAGGTCTCAACGAGACGAATCTAAAACATGCTTACAATTTTATTTCCAAGGTCAGAGGTCAGGTCAAGGTCAGGTCAAAGGCAACAAATCTCGGATTTGCGTATTTAGGCTGCTGCAGAGACCAGACTATCAACAGCAGCGTGCCCAACCTCGGCCAAAACACCTCAAAATATCAGGGGAAGAGAATGCTAGAGTATGAGTGTCATAGTAAGGAGGTCAAATTCAGGTCAACAAAGGTCACTATGTGTAAAATTATGTGAATACCGCGTGACATATGCATTATGGGCTGTTTCAGCCATAAAATTGGATAGTTACATTCATTTTCCCATTTGATTTTAAATTCAGGTCCATTTCGGGTCGTCAGGTTAAAAAGGTCAATTTTTGGAATTTCATAATTTCTGATAGAAGACGCACTATTATGGTTCAGTTTCGCCTCATGAACCAAATGGTGTCATTTGTTTTGGCGTACGAGATCTGAAAGTGCCCAAAACACAATTTTAAAACATGACATCATTACACTGGATACAAATTAGTCATCTGGGGGTGAAAAATAGAGCTATTGACTCGAAATTTGGCATGTTGATCACTCATGGATTGTTCTTTGACACATTTTTCGTTTTTTTTAAACTTTTGCACCTTTAGATTTTGTGACCAACTTAATTTTTTTCTAAAAAGATAATTACAAAATGGTAAAAAAAAAACAAATAGCAGAATCCGAGATGGCCATGTTGCAGGCAATGTCGTATACTTCTTTTTTCCGCTTTTTGTTTGCAATTTGCTTAAAAACTCCATGTTCTATGGCCGTTCAAACATTTGTCGATTTTAGACCGAAAATCGCGTGAAATGACGTCACTAAATCACGATTCTCTCAAGAAGTTCTCAGTGTGTTTTCCAAATTTTTCTAAGAAGGTGTCAAATTGATGCCAAATGAGGTCTAAAAAGTTTTTCGCCGATGTATGGTTCCGTTTGGAGTTATTTGGGAAGTTCGCTACGGGGGAGGGGGACGCCCCCCTTCTCAGCCAATGGTGGGTCAATCCTAAAAAAAACTTGCAAAGCTACTCATTTAATCACCTCCCAATCACCAAACATCACTCTTGTTGGACATGGTCTGGAATGGGTCAGCCAGTTTAAATACCTTGGACATATAATGCCCAGTGACATGAGTGATAGACATGATATGACAAGCTTGTAAAATGCCAGGTTAGGCCATGCTTGTAGGGAAGTTCTCATCCGATTATTCAAATCGTACTGTGCACATATGTATGGATGTGAGCTATGGAATATGAACCAAAATCAGAAGGCGATCTGTAAACTAAGTGTAGCGTACCTTTCGTGTGTAAAAAAGCTGATGAAAGTGCCAATTTGGGCCAGGTATTATAAACTCTGTCATCAGCTTAGACTTTTACCTTGTCCAATGCTAGTAGCAAAAAGACAACATTTATTTAATTATCAAATCACAGTAAATGAAAATAGCATTGTGCGATATCTATGGAACAGTGAGGCAGATCGTAGTGCATTGTTGCCAAAACACAAATAATAATTTGGCAGTGCTATAGCTTACTTGATATGAACTTAAATGTTATCTCCAGAAATTATATTGCGAATGTTTTGCGTCACATCTGGAACGTGTCATACGCGAACGTTGAAGGCGCCATTAAAGTTAGAATACCGGATCACAACCAATGGGATGTGTAGTGCGTTTTTGTTTGACTCTGCTTGCCTGATTGTGTGCTTGCCTGACTGTGCCAGTGACAATGGGTGACTGTGACTGTGCGTGTGTTTAATCTGTGTTTTATATGTACCAGTGTGATGGTGCGAAATAAATGTCATTATTGTCATTTAATCTTATTTTTCGATATCGAGAATTCGGAACACATATGCATTGTCAGACCTATTCTGTATAACAAGCATTTCGGCTTTCAGTTTTGTATTCACTATTTGATATATGGCAAAAATGACCTTAGAAGTTAGAATATTGTGGAGATATGGCAAATCGTTAACAGCGCATTCTTTGAATTTCCATTTTTAAAGTAAACACATTTGATATACAAGCTTGATGACATAGTCTATTTCGTGACTTTGGATATACAGCAATTAACTTTATTTTAAAATATGTGCGCTTGAAAGCGTTTCGCAGAAACCATTATTTTGTCAAAACAAACGGGAAAACATTACGTCACTCTCTTACGTTATTTCCGGTCTAGCATAGCCTTGTCATTTTCCTTTCGCCAATATGTGCTGAATGGACGTCTAAAGAAGTGTGCAAAAATAAGGACCGCTGCTATAATTATTTTCGGTGATGTCAGGAAAAAGGGGAGGAAAAACGTTTCTCCCCCTTCTCTCGCTATTTCACTTCTTTTTCGGGTCTAAATGATTGATAGAACTAATCATTACTCAATAAAATCATTATAGAACTTCCCTATTACTTGTCTCTATTCGACCAAAAATGATCCCTTTACTTGTCTAAGACGAATGGTTGACAAATTACTCAATATACACATTACAATGACACACTACCATGCAATTTAGCATAGCGCTGATGCGTCCGACAGATAGGTCCAACAGAAAACAACCCTGGAAGAACTGAGCCTAATTTTTAATACACATCCACAGAAAATACCTGAGTCTTGGCGTAAGAACACCATAGGAAACAAGTCTTCACGGATGTTTAACCCTCGCCCTGGTGGGGGTCTGCGCCAGCTTCGCCCTGGTGGGGGGGGGGTCAAAATGACCCCCCCCACTAACTCCAAAACTAAGAAAGATAGAAAAGCGCGGAGAAAAAGTAATCGAAAGTCCTCAACAATGGCATTCGAAAATACTTAGGTCATTTTTGGCTCAGGTCAATATTGAGGTCATCAGAGGTCAATATAGGTCAAATTTCCCCGTTTTCGGGGTATATTTCTAGAAATCCCTCGATATCTCGAAAACTATGAGAGCTAGGAAGAAATTGATACAGAGGCAATCGATAGCTCTTGAGAAGCTCCAGTGGCGTCTTTTCATCAGATTTGAGCAAAAGGCAATAGTTGAGGCTCCAGAGGTCATCAAAGGTCAAAATGTTGTGTTCTTGGAGAATGTTTGTTCGCGAATAA